>JBCEWB010122807.1:1303-11454 GCA_039654565.1 Peronia peronii | reverse complement strand
GATAGATAGATAGATAGATAGATAGATAGATAGATAGATAGATAGATAGATAGATAGATAGATAGATAGATAAGATACATAGAATGAATAAGATAGATAGAAGCGTGCACAAGAGAGAGAGAGAGAGAGGGGGGGGACAGATTCGCGGACAGACAGACAAAGAAAAGAGAGAATGACTTCTGTCTAGAACAATAGTCCACGTGTAATACAAACATTTATACATCGTTTATTTTCTCCTCGTTCAACTTAGCCACAACACTCCTCCACATCCCCGTTCCCCCTTTTTTCAACTCTCCTTGAACCCTCGCCGTTGCCTGCATGAACTCACCCTTGTTTTCGCCTCAGATGTTCGCTCTTGAAAAGGCGACACATGGTCTTGGTTGACTCCTCCCCCTGTCTGCCTGCCAGCCAATAGGTTTTCATCTCACCCTTGCCCTGTAAAAGTCAACGCAATAGCATATATTTACAATGACATGTAAACACTATTCTCTTCAGAGATGTAATGATAAGACTGTTTTAACAAGATAGTTCGTGACGAGAGCTTTGGCATTCTTTTTATAACTCTTACAGAAGCATGCAACATAATATTTAATTATTGAAATGAACTTTGCTATAAGGCGAATAAAAATATGAATGAATAAACGAATGAATGAATATAGAGAGTCGCGAATAAATGAAAGAAGGAAAAAAAAAAGAAGGCAAGAGCAAAAAATGAACGACAGGAGTGAAAACGAATAAAGGGGTGAATTAATTATTGAACTGATGAAAAAGTTAATGAGGGAAAGGTGGAAAGGACGAATGAATGTCAAACGAAAAGAATAGATGACTGAACGAATAAATGAATGAATGAATGAGTGAATCGCTCAAATTAACAATAAAGGAATGTATTAAAAAGAAATACAACCACCTATCTTATAGGAAATAAGGAGAAGGAAGAGATAGTCAAAAGGGAAACATTCTAGTTCAGTTGCGCCTGATGGTCCCAACAAAATACGATGTACACTCATATCTAGATGTACTAGCTGTTTTTGTATCAAGGTGAATACGTGCTTATGAGCAAACGAAGGAAATATGAGGCTCATTTATCTTCCTTTACTTTTCTTTAGACAGAGAGACAGAAAAAGATGGAGGCAAGAATAAAACAACAACAACAAACAAACAAACAAACAAAAAATCGGGCAGTTAAACAGCCAGAGATGGGGATGTTGCCAGAAAAATAAATGCAATGTATAAAAGAATAGATAGAAAAGAGAGAGAGAAGGAAAACTTTCAAAGAGAGAGAGGGGGGCGGGAGGAAAGGTAGAAAAATAAAACAAGGTGAGCAAAAGAAATTTTGAGAAACAAAAAGAGAGAGAGAGAGAGAGAGATAATAAAGAAATGACAGGAGTGAATAAAGAGACAAGGAATAGATAAACATGCACGCATTGAAGAACATGAGCTAGAAAAGACAAGGAAGGCAGTTTGTTAAAGAATTGTCGAACAACCCATTTCATTTCTAACTACTCTTCCTCCGCCCGTACATTCCTTATCTCTCTCTCCGTTTCTCACAGTCTTTCTCTGTCTTTTTTTCTCTTCCTATGTCCAGTTGTTGGCGTTGCCCTGCTGTAAACTCTCCCTTTCTCTCTCTTTTCTTTTTTTTCTGCGACACTGTAGATGTTCCTTACTTGAAATATATCTGTGATATCCAAATGCCCGTCTCAATTTCTCTAAATCTTTCTCTTTCTCTCTGTCTCTCTCTCTATCTCTACATGGCATTTTTCTTTCTTTTCCATTTCTTCCTATGTCCTTCTCCCCCTCCCCTATTTTTTTCTCTGCCTCTCCATCATACACACATACACGCTTTCTCCTTCCGTCGAGACAATTTACAACTATGTTAACTGAAAGGCAGCATTTCTCAAAAAAATGAAAATTTACTTTCATTTCATTTCTTTAGCAATAGAGTATAGATTAATTTACCATTTCATCGCAAATTATCTTTACGACCTAACCTCTCTTTCGTTTCAGAACCATTCTAAGAGGCATGATACTTGTTGTGCTTTAACGTATTGGAATCCTCTTTGTTCCTTTCGTAATCACACTATAATTATCGCACTTACATGCCGTGAACTGCAGCAGTTTGATCATTTCTGATTTTTATAGATATGTAAGATAGATACATTCATGTACATCATTCTCATACGTTTCTCGACACTAATTTTTCACATGAATAGATGTATTATCTTTCACCACTAATAGTTTATATAACTAAAATCATGATTTTAAGAAATGAGTATAGTAGTACTTTCAGAGTAACATTTCTACGGTAGCGTTCCTCACTACATCATTCGCGGTAACCATATCCCGTCAGACTTCTCGGCAACGTCTTTTCGAAGTATAACAACGCATTAGCAAAACACAGCGTGGGGCAACCCCGCGTGAGCGGTACTCAGAGAAGCCATATGTGAAAACAAAATCTCCACAGTTCTCGAAAAGAAAACGCAGACGAGGGGAGGGATGATGGGTGGCGGCGGAAAAGATGGACGCCCGTTTTTAACTCTCTAGCACCCAAGAAGAACGTGAACGCGCTCCACCAACTTCACAAGATCACTTCAGAATTCATTAAGTAACGACTTGTAGTGTGATTGTGCGGAGTTTGAAGGCATTGGATTTTGAAATCCAAACTTTATGTAGGCATATTATTCAAAGATTATCCCAACAGATTCATATGAGATACTCTTAAGGCGGTACGCTCATGTATCAGAGCTGAGACGCTCTTCACAGAGGGTTACACTATCTTCGCATGCGTTTGTTCTGTTTTTTTTTGTTTTTTTTCTATATTGTTTGCGTGTTCTGGTTGTGCGTCACAAATCCTGGGCGACAAAAACGTATGTACTTGGCTTTGTTTCCCCTGGTTCTATTTGAAGTAAGAACGACAACGGAAAGGAATGAACTTGGCTGTGTTTTCTCTTGTTATATATGAGGGAAGAACGAAGGTCTCAGAGGGAGTGTATGGTGTTAGTTACTAACTTAATATCAGCGTGCTTTTAGTGAAATAGAGATATAGAACAAGAAAAAGAAATCAGAACTGTGTAGTTTATATTGTGACATGCGCATGTATTTCTGACCACAGAACTAATTATTCCTCTTTTCATTTAAAATGGATTATATACAGATTTTCATTGGCTAAATTTCTTCATGCTTCAAAGAATAATCTGAGCATTATGGCAGCTGATGCTCTTTTCATTTGGCGCCACAGAAATATCTACTTATTTCATTCATTCATTCATTCATATTTTCTTCGTTCATTCATTCATTCATTCATTCATCGATTCTTCCATTCATTCATTTAATTAATTCGTTTATTCATTATTTATTAATTGACTTGCTACTTCGTTTTTTTCATTTATTCGTCCTTTCTGTTCTTTAATTCTTCTCTATTCCCATGATCCATTGCTTTTTTTCGTAATTCCTGTCTTTTTTTCCTTTCTTTATTCTTTGCAGTTCTTCCGTTCTCCATTTGTTCCATTTAGCATGAAACTACCAATGGACTTACTGATTCATTAATTCACCGATTGATTGATTGACTGATTGATTGATTGATTCGTTCATTCATTCCCTAAGTCATTGATTGATTCATTCATTTGTTTTCTCACTCATTTATCTCTCCATGCACCCTCTGATCATCCATCCATCCATCCATCCATCCATCCATCCATCCATCCATCCATCCATCCATCCACCCAACCACACATTCACATTTTACTAATGATTTCATTACAGGATTAACTGAAAATATGCCGAAAGAACTGGAAGTTTGTTGCATATAGGAACTAATTGTGAGCGTTTCAGAAATTAATTTCTATCTTCAGCGGTACGCTTATCAAATTGAGACAATATTCCTTGAGTCTGCCTTGTTCTGAGGCTACTCATGATATTTTTGTCTGCATTAGTGTGAATATATCTTGCATAATATATTTTTGTGTCTCATCAACTGTGAATTGAATTTTCTTTTGAGAACAAATAGAGTTTATCTAACCTTATCATGTGTTATATTATTATATTATTTTGGCCGGCTCAGTCTGATTCTTATTTTCAGGGAGAGGTGAAAGAGCAGAGCTTTCTTTGATTTGGAAACAAAACAAATATCAAGACCCAAGAACTTAATTAATTAAACGAAATTTCTATAGTATTAGACGGAATCGCTTTGGAAATGGCCTTTGGTACCAGTCCTTGCTTTTTGGTCTTGGTGTCAACGTTACTCACACTCGGCTTCTGTCAGTACGGGTATCGGCCTGCCTATCGGCCCTCGGGCAGCCTTTGTGAGACCATTGGCTATCGTGAGTTACCCATACAAGTCCAGAACGAGCACCAGTGTCTGGTTCTGGAACAGCTGGACAAGAGCGTTCGGGAGGGATCCAGCAGGAGAGATGACCTTCTCAACCAGATTATTCAGTACGTAAAGCAGGCAAATGCAAACAGCGATTGCAAACTTAAAAATTTTATCAATATTTATCGTTTATCAATACCCTGGAGGACCAAGTTTCATGGACTCTGTAGCCACCTTTCTTAGATTTCTGCTCTCTTCTGACAGAATGTCGTATGGGCATAATATTTAGATCAAATTAGATCTTTGTCATATTCGAATTCCCGATGTCAGAACGCATCTTATATTCTTGATCTAATGTCTGTATCTTGAGAAATAGGGATGATACAAACTTTTTTCATAAACTTTTTTCATATTTACTAGGCAAAGTCTCTGGCTCTCTTATAAAATTTGATTTTTTGTATACGCGACGTTTTATTAGAAGAGGGCAGATTCCTTGCATACACAGACATGACCCATGACTCCACCCCCCCCCCCCCACACACACACCCCTCCTCCGTTTACTGTATTTTTTTAAGCTATGATTCACTTCCGTTTGTGAAAACATGGTGATCTGCTAGCATGCTGCGTATGTCCATCAAAGCCCAACATTTTTACATTTTTATATTTTTTTGAAGCCTTGGTTTGGCAGAGCATTGTTTTTATTCCAAACACCAAAGACGTCAAGAAATAATGCCTGAGATCAAGATCAGGCAGACGTGAAGATAGATGAGATTACAATACAGGCTGGATCATTGTAAAGAATCGGAAGTTAAGTTTAGTAAAGTTACCAATATAATTTTCCACGTGCAAAATGCTGAGTTAATTTATAAAGGTCCGTCATTCTCTATACAAGCTTCTAGTACAGAGTTTTCTAGCCTCGTAACATGACTCAACGTTGTTGCGTTCTTGTTTTGTTTTGTTTTTCGTGTCTTTCTTCCCTATGTTTTTTTTCCCTCGCTTCTTCTTAAATATTTGATGCTCTAGAATTATGACTGAACATAGACCTAGGTATTTTTAGAAGTTATCTAGTGTGTCAGAAACGTCAGTGTTGGCACATTCATGAAAGTGTGACATTTTGTAGTCTTCAGGTTTAAGACAAGTGTAGACATAGCGAGGACAAGCATGATTCTTTACCACTCCGTTACCTTGGTCCATATTGTCATAATGCCATACTATTCGGGTGTGTAGTGTGTACGACTCGCGGGTCCTTTATTTGGGGGATGCGAGGACACGAAGATTGAAAACCTGCATTTTTTCAGTGACTCGACAGTCCCCTGGCTTTCTCTGGATAGGGAAGCCCGACGTCTAGCCTTCTCGGATAAGGGCGAATGTATTTCGGAGGTCTCGTGTGTATGTTATGCACGTTAAAGAACCCTTGGCATCTAAAAGTCGATGAAGAGTAGACGGGGTGCCGCTGTCCGACCAAAATTTCTAAATTCCAAATTTCTACCCACACAAATTCTCACAAAAAAAAAAAAAACAGGTAACGTCGAGATAATCCTACTTTCTTAGAATTGAGAGGCTTATGAAAAACAAACAATCCATACTATTCCTCTGAAGAACCATGCAACCAACCCATCTATGTATCTATATTCCCACTGTTCACTTATCCATTTTCTATGTAGCTACCTATATTAACACCTATCCCCAAGCTACAAGCATAAAAAAAGGAAACCGTTAATATTTTGTGGTCTTTCGATTACTGCATCTCCGAAATTTAGCATTTAACAAAGAAACTACATTTCAACTCTTTAATGATCATTGTCTCAGTAATACAGTACAGCCGTAACTCGGTATGATAGAAACTCAAACTAAAAACAAATCGCTAACAATGTATGTTATTCATCTGCAGGCGCATCATCAAATTGGACACCAAAGTTAATAAGGAAATCGGCAAAGCAACCAAGAAGAACGATGTCTCTGGTTTTCCACTGCTAAAGGATATACCAGCCTCACGAGGTAGGGCTTTGACTTATTTCATTTTATACAAGTGGATTAGTGAACATGCTCTTTCCTCGAGAAACAAACAGTGGCTAGATGGCAAAATATCCATTCCAGGGATACCGCTCTCTGTCTCTGATCCCCTCTCTCTCTCTCTCTCTCTCTCTCTCTCTCTCTCTCTTTCTCTTCCTCTTGATATTATTAATGACAAAAAATATTGTCCGCTAGTCGTGCCTTTCTTGTGATTGGCAGCGACTTCAGTTTAACCGCACGAAAGTGTTTCAGAATACGTTCTGTGATTAGTTATAAAGATAACATTTGAAGGGAGGCGCAGTGGCTCTGTGGTTTGGCGTCTGTTCATGGAGAAAATAGCTCACGTCGGTGAGGCCCAGATCGACTCGCGGGTCCTCTAATTGGGAGATGAAGGGACACGAAGATCGAAACCTGCATTTTTTCAGTGACTCAACGGTCCCCTGGATTCTCCTGAGTAGGGAAGCCGACATCTAGCCTTCTCGGGTAAGGGCGAATATATTTCGGAAATCCCGTGTGTACGTTACGCACATTATTAAAGAACCCTTGGCAGTTCAAAATCGATGAAAGAGTAGGCTGCGTGCCGCTGTCCGGGCAAAATTTCCAAATTCCAAATTTCTACCACAAAAATTCTCACCAAAATCAGGCAGCTACTGAAAGCCGAGATAATCCTATTATCTCAGGATTGAAAGGCGTAAGAAAAAAACAAAAACATTTGAATCTTACCAACAAATAGTTCACACTGAAATGCCCAGAGAGGAGGAGAAGGAGAGAACAAGGAGAGAGACAGACATGCTTTCCCATGAACTCTCTGGGACTGGTCTCGTAAATTAGAATTATATTGTTTATTATGTTAAGAAGTAGGCAGAAAAAGAGGCTAGCTGGCGAGAAGCGGAGTGGAGCGATTTTCATTCTTGACAATCTTATCGCTGCACACTACCGTAAGGAGGATATTTTTTGGTGCCTCAATTCCTTGCAACATTTGGTTGACAGGGGGGGGGGGGGGGTTGTCTTCTTTTTTTTTAAAAATATTTGTTTACGTTGAGGGACTACGGTAAAATGAATTCATTTTTCTGAGCCTCCATTATTTTTAAAATTTCTGGTCATTATTTTTTTTTATCCTTAAGCAACTGTTTACGTTGAAGGTCATCGTAGCCCAATGAATGGCTTATCTGATGTGAGGCAACTGTTGTCTACGAAAAAAAAAGATACAAACTGCTCGTAGAAAGTCATGCTATCTTTAACTGTTGCCAATGTGGTCTTGGCCCTTTGCCCCAGCAATATGGTATTGTTTCTCCTGTTCTACAAGCTCAGCTGGTTATAGCAAGCTACACGAATCTTCGCTCTAAGAACATCCGGAGAACAAATACGAGTTGCACTGACACACACGAAAACTGACTTGATCGCTTTCCTTTTCTTCTTTTACTTTCACCGCAACATGAAGAGGGACAAAGTTTGGGTCACCTGTTGCTCTTTGGTTACTGTTGTTGTTATTGTGTTTTGCTATTGTTATTGTGGTTACAATTTTGTTGTTTTCGTAGTTATTCTTCCTCGTATTGTTGTTCTTCACAACAGAAGATGGGATGAGCGTATAAAGAGAGAGAGGGAGAGAGACAGACAGATAGACAGAGAGTGAGACAGAGACAGAGCGGTCTGCAATAATTAATCCCGTGCCACTGTGAACTCCACACTCTCATTCAATTCAATTTTAAGTCAAGATACGATTATAATATTAAAAAAAAAAAAATAGGATCCGAAAAAAAAAAAAAAAACACGGTTGGAATTTCCATCCCGAATATCTACGAAGACAAGTAACAATGTGAACAAAACAGGTTAAATATTTCAGAGGGAGCCAAAATAACTTACCGCAAATAATTTCAGAGGAGGGTTAAGACACACCTAGTCGTTATTAAGACACACTTTCATAAATGATTTGGTTCGATAATTACACATATAAATCCGTTAGGAAGTAGCGTTGTGGAGAAGGATTATCAATTGCAGTTTTTTATGGTAACCTAGCCCAAGTTTTTCACAAAAGCTTCTTTCATCTTCTTTTATTTATTTATTTATTTATTTATTTATTTATTTATTTTCACAAAAATGTGCCGAGAGGTAATTAAGACTGAAACGTACACGAATCGAAGGCACTGTGTTGACGACATTGAGAATTATGGGCACTGCCGTTTTCTCGATTATCGTACGATGAGGTCAATGGGATCATTAGCTGATATTAAGAGGTATGCGAATCGAAATCTTAGGCATTGTGTGGATACCTTTCCCTGCCGTCTGTGGTGAAAAAGAATACAAAAAGAAAAAGCAAAATATTTTAAAATGCACAAAAACATTGCAATCTTCCAGGAGATTGTGAGTTCCAAATCACAGTTTGACATTGCCTTGTGCTCTCTCACGTTTCTCAAGCCACACAAAATTCATGGCTTTTTAATTTAATTACGCCCCCTTTAGCGTACAAAAACTTTTGCTTAGATAAACGAGTTATGTAGGTCCACTCGCGCTAGTTTGGAGAAAGCAATGTTGCAAAGAATCGTGCATACGAATACGACAGGCCTCTTTCTCATCCAAGAAACAAAGTTTGCTCTAAAGTAATAGTTGATGATGTGAATTGTCTATCGAACAAAACAGAAAGTTTAAAACCAATAACAAAATTAAAACTCTATTAACAACGGCAATTTATCTAGAAGTTTAAAGAAGTAATTCCAAATATAATGCAATCAGAGAAAGACACAACTAGAAATGTTAGGTTTTCAAGGCGATCGGTCGAGAATCTAAGATTCTGTTCATTCTCACCGCAGTCTCCATGAAAGAATCTACCGTCCTACGACAACCCAATTTTATATGGTGAATAGATGAGGAACCATGCTCGTCCTGGATAGTTTTGAAAAAAAAATATTAGTTTCAGTTAGAACTGCAGATTTTATAACACACAATGTTACAAGTTTTGATAAGTCAGTATCCACAGGTATTCAAATATAATTAGCAATTTGGCTAGCCAGCGTCCAGTGTCAGAGTTCACAGCTTCCGGACATGCCTTATGAAGAAGATGAACAATAATGCAATCTAAACTTGTAGAATAAACAAAAATCATGACAAGAGAGAAACAGATTCGCCACATTCATAAATTTTCAAAGAAAACAGTCATTGGAAGCTAAAAGTCGAATTAAAAAACTGTCCATGTCAATTTTTCTTCTGAAAAAAAAAAGAAACTTTAAACCCGTTTTTTTTTTTTTTTTCCATAATCTGGTTTTTTTTTTTTGGTTCGTTTGTTTGTTACTATTTGCTATCAACATTTTTATTGCTGGACGTGTTCTAATCAAATTGCACGCACACACACACACACACACACACACACACACACACACACGAAACGTATGCACGGCCCATTCTATGGTAAGTTTTAAAGAAAAATAGATTTTTGTTATGAAAAAAAAAGGCGAAATTTGAAATTTCACTATACGGCATTTTCAAAAATTTCTATAATTTTTTTTTTGCATACGAAGAGCTGAAAACATATAATGTTTTTGACATTATGCAAAACAGCATGCTCATCAAGTTCCATTTATATTTGAGGAAGGAAACAGGTTTCAACGACAGTCATTTTAGAGACGTCCAACTCCAAGATGGCAGCCTTGCCAAGGCAACCGTTCGAGAAAGTCGATGTTTTTTCACTGTTTTCCTCTAATTTGAATATGCCGAATTCGATGAAAAAGGTTTAAATTGTCTACCTGTAATAATAATTTTTTATAAAGTTTTTTTTGGGGAGGGGGGGGGGGGGGGGGGGGGGGGGGGGGGGGGGGGGGGGGGGGGGGGGGGGGGGGGG
>JBCEWB010122806.1:0-27260 GCA_039654565.1 Peronia peronii | reverse complement strand
TCTTGGTTACGCTTAATATGAAAGAAAAGTGCGATCGGGGAAAGAAAACCGTTCGTAATAAGCGTAGTTTTCATATCAGCCCATTGTTTTATTTCTTTGTAAGCATAAGAATTTACATAGCAAAAAAACCGTTCCCAAAGATTCTTTCTCAATAACGCAAGTTTCTTTTTAAGCGTTTTCTTACTAACCATGTTGTTAGAGTGTAATATTTACATAAATATCTGGTCTTCTGCTAGTATACTGAGTAGTTTCAGGGTTTATATAGTCCGTAAAAGTAATTGAAAGTACTTAAATTTTGAGAAAAAAATTCAAGACCTTGAAAAGTCCATGTATTTGGAAATTGCCGCTAAAGTCCTTGAAAAGTCCTCGTATTCGTCATTAACCGTCAATTTTGTTCAACGATCGACTCTCAGAGCGGAGCTTTTTTTTTCCTTTTTTTTTTTTTCTTTTAGTCTTTTCTGATCTTTGAATTTGCCTGATAGCCGACCCTTATTTTACAACATTGCCATAGCTTCAGTTCTATTATGTGCCCAGATGTTGATGATTTTCTTAGATTTACCATAGATCTAACCTGGCCTACGGTATCTATATCCCATGCAGTTCGAAGGTGTCAGTTTGAATCATGTTTTGCACAGATATCGCCAGGAATTTGATTAAATATCACTGGCAAGGGAATTTCAGATTTCCGATTTTAGTCTAAAGCTACCCGATGAAAGCGAAAAGGAAATATGAAATGTTTTGTGCACTTGCTTGGAATGCGAATAAGAATGGATAGCTTTTGCACAGCTTGTGAGCAAGGGTTCAGATTTTGGATTGCATTTCTCTATGTTAAAATCTAGATTTAACATCGAGAAAATGCAGCCCTATGATATTTGATAAAAAGTCAGCACTTGATGATTCAGTAATCATGAGTTCATCTATGACAGAAGAGATTTATTATAATAAATACTATGTACAAGTGGACGTAATCGAAATCCTTTGTAGTCTACATCAAGATACCATCAAAGTCTCCTTAAAAAATAAAAATAAAAAAGAGTTACACAGATTTCTGTGGAATAGATCCATGTATGTAAGAGAGAGAGAGAGAGAGAGATGTAGGTTGACAACATCTATATACAGGGATGTCAAACTTCCGACTTTAATCGGAACTGCGACTTTTTCGTCATTGCCGACTTTTACTATAGGCCTACTGAATCCACAAGGCAATCGTAGGTTTTATAATAATTTGTGATACGAATTCCGCACAATGACAGTGAAACCAGAAGTACGAAAGAGTTATCGTCATACTTCGGACAAATGTCGGACTGTTATTCAGAGATCGGAGTTCACAGCGCGTAATTCCTCACACCCACACAACATGCAGTTCAGTGGTCATGTGAGAGTTACTGATGGAAAATCAGCACCTCAGGGTACTGACAAGAACAGATAATATGCCCATGATCTTAGAAAAACTAGTGTAAAAGGGCAGCGTTCGCAATCTAGATCTAGAAAATAGATCTAGTCTAGTTACGCTTGATGGTTATTATGACGGCCCTACCTGTAGGATCTTTTAAATTTTAGTTCTTGGAGTTTCCACTAGTTGTATAATTTTATAGTCCCATCTTAGGGTCCTGTGAAAACTTACAAACTTCTTCTAAAAACAATGAAAACTTCTAGCATGAAAACCCTAGATTTTTTATAAAGTGTTTTACTCTTACCTAGCTGGTGATAATTTTTTGTGAAGATATACAAGAACTATAGAAATGTAGAAATTTTGCTGTGGCCTGGTGTCATCTAGCGACCTTCAACTTTCATTAGTAACGTTCTTATGTACATCAAGATTTAAGTCTATCTATTACTAGATCTAGATCTACTGTTTCTGTTGCATAACTCTAGTTCCAGATATGTTTTAAAATACATCTCACACATACAGTAGTTTTTGATGGAGATGAACAAGTAACAAATTAATCTAGATCTAATTGCAAAAAATAAGATCTGATGAACTGTAAAATGAAAAAAAAAAAAGTAGATCTGAGCCAGCTAGATTTTTACTACAACGAGTTTGGTATCGGTAGCTGTTTCCAGAGCTAGCTTGCACTTTTATCACATATGAATCAATCAAGTCTGAATTAGACAAACATTCGAATCACACATGCACACAATAAAACGACCTAATGTCAAAGGCAGAAAAAAAAGGTTTTCAGGTGCTGTCCCCCATAATTAAAGGAATTAATCGAGGGAAACTATCAGTTGAAAAAAAATAAAAAAGAATTCTCACTTTTGTTTGGATCACAGGAAAGTTTCTTTTATTTTCCAAATTGGCCGTTTTTTGCTGTTATACTTATAATATGAATCAAAATCAACAGGGAGACAATGCTGGTTTCAGCAGTCCTCTTGTATCAACTTTCTGTCGTATGCTTCAATCTTCATGGATGTCTTGGAAAATGTTGATCAAATCATATGACATATTGGATTTGTTTCCTCAGCAATATTTTAGAAACAAAAAAAAATCATCGTTTATCTCATCAAAATTTTTGTGGGCTTATGTTATTCATTTCTTGAACATGATAAATGGTTTTTTTTTTTTTTTTTTATTTTTTGTTTTGTATCAAGTGTTTTTCTTTTTTCCTGATTCAGATTTTCACCATGTTGGTAATTGAATGTTTTGTAATGTTATCAGAGTAAATGCATTTCACAACAGGCAATAGTGGGATCACACTTCTTAGACATTTTCTCACTCCATATAATTAAAGAATGTGCATACGTTTAAAATAAAAAAAAAAGATATTGTTATGATTAGGTTAACATCATTATGGATATTCTGCTTCTGCTCTCTGCCTTCTTTCCTTCCCCCTCCCCATTCTCTCTCTCCCCCTCCCCCCCCCCCCCCTCCTCCTTCCTCCTTTCTAAACCCATTTACATGTCCAGATTTGACTAAAACAGTAACTGAATTGTAGAAGATAGTCAAGAGCCTGCAGAAATTTTGTAAAATGCTTTATGTACGAATATGATTTAGATCTTGACATCTTCAGTAGATCATGACATATCCAGACAAATTTCTCAAGAAAAGAGAAAAGGAAGAAAGAACAGAAGACATCAAATATCTTGAATCATTCTGAGTGAAAATTGTTTATATTGCAGATGGATTTGTGTGTACTCTTGTGGGAAACATTATATGATTGCGTGATTTTTTCTGTTTTTTTTTTTTTTCTTCTTTTTTCCTGTTGCTTGTTTCTTTTTATTTTTGTTTTTTAAATCATGATTGTTCAGAATCTTACCAAAACCTGAAATTATTCTGAGGCTTTTACTTTTGTTTTAAATTTAAATCATATACCTGACTTTAATTCAAAATAATTGACCTTGCACATTTCAGCCCCAGGCAAACCAGAAGGTTTAAGGGCTATTCCCAGGGAAGAGGCCAATTCTCTGTTAATTACCTGGACTACCCTTCACTGTGATAAAAATGAGAAGGTTTTGATCAATAAATTTCATCTTCAGATTTGCAGACAGTCAAATCAGCACTGTGACAGTAAGTTGGTTTTTTATTAGAGTCATGACAGTTCGGTCCACAAGGTACACCAGGCAATTTTGAGCAGAGGGGGACAGAAAGGGGGGGAGGGTCAAATGGTTGAATTTTGGATTTTTGCACCAACCTATTCCTAAGCATCAGTGCATCATGTAAACATATCAAAACATGGAATTTAACCCGAAAACTAGGTAAAATTCACTTTTGAAATATAGAGTCTGTTGCTAAGGAGATGTGATGCAAAACTTTGAAAATGAATTTCTCAGAAATTTGATTTCTTTAGACAACCACGTGCAGTAGCTTTAGATGTTCATAACTCCATCAAATAATGTCATTGAGCAGTGAAACTGGTGTCAAAGGATAGCTGAGAGATCACTCTTTCACTCTGTATCAATAACTCAATTTGCCCAAAATGTACCTTGTGGACTGAACCATTATGATGCATCACATATTTTTTATTTACTTATTTTTTTGTCTGGCACTAGTTTTTCAAGCTTGATGAATTCTAATTAAGATTTTAAATTAAAAGCTCAATATGGTTTAAAGCATTGGGTGTCACAAGTTATTTTTTCAGATGCTTCAGAGCTTGTTTCTAAATGTTGCTTCACACAGTACTCTCCAAATAATGAATTTTGGTGCTTATTTCATCAAAATCGCTCAACAAATAAAAAAGTTATGAATTTTTAAAATATTTATTGTTTTGGAAAAATTTTGCACAACATGGAATTTGAGAATGTGCATATTTTTCATTTTAATAAGTGCTTTTTCATGAGAATTACATATACAAACTTGTGGAATTCTTGATCACATGTTTACAATAAACACACAAAAATATCCTCATTGAAAATCAATAAAAAGTAGAGACACAACAAGGGTCTACATTTTGAAAAAAATCAAAATCAGCGTAGTTTTCCCTTACCTAATGAACCAGAGGGCATGTTGGGATGCTCATTACATAAAAATTTATCTTTCAATCTCTTTGAAACTTCTATGAGAATATTTTAATAGCCTGGAAAAGTACCTTAATTTTTTTCAAGAGTCTCAGCCATTTAATCGTTAAATTCTGCGGCATCAGATTTGGCAAAACATCAAATTTTGCACATTGGCAGAAAAATATTGAAAAACCTTTTTTTTTTTCATAGACATGCTGGTTTTAAAGATAAGAGCTAAAACTTCACATTTATATGTATTCTGACATGCTAAATTCAAATATAACATTTAATTTTAGACAGCCATATATTTAAAGGGGTGCAGGTCCTGAGAGTGATTTTTCAAACGCTTGAACTAGGGATTTTTTAAGCTTCAAATTCAGATTCACTATGTCCAAATTAGAGGAAAAGTGTGGAAAAAATTTTGTTTTGCATCTGGTTGCCATGGCAATGCCACCATATTGGATTTTGTGTTTTGAAAATTAGTTATTTTCAAAAACCTAAAGCTCCTAGAGTATTTCATGGAATAGTGTGAAATTTTGCACATGAATAATATAACCCTATGGAAAAGATAATATGCATTTGTTTTTTGTTTATATACCATAAAATATTTTTAAAAAATTTTTGAAATATGTATATTGACGGATGTAAAGTTTTCGCAATTTTCCACCAAATATCCACTTATCCTTCAAAAATGGAAAAGAAATTAAGAAAAGGTGATGCATTTTATTAAAACACATGCTATGGAGGATGCACATTCCAAATTTGAAGGCAATGGGTTGAGAAATAAAAAAGCCCTAGGGAAAAAAGTGAAGAAATACATGTTAAGAAAATCGCAAATGAATTTTCATAATCTCTCTATGTAGTCATTTAGTGGTATTGGTGCTGTTTTGGGGCATAAAGCACATGTTTCTGGCCCCATCCGTTGTTTTTCTGGTATGAGAAGAGTTCAAAGTGTGTAAAAATAGCAAAACCCCAGTTTTGAGATTTTTGGTCCCAAACCTTGTTTTCGGGACCCCCCCCCCCCCCCCCTCCCCCTTTAATCCTTTTGCACTTGGAACTCCCCCGCAGGGGATGGCCCTGTCATGACAAAAGGCCCAAAATTTCTCACTGAAATCAGTCGAAATCTTGCCATAAATGGCATCACTGGTTGTGACAAGTCGTGACCTATGGTGTCATTAAAAACTTGGTTCAACCCTATTTCATTGAGAAATTCAAGGCTTTCCATTGCAATAGGGCTGGTCTAGTACTAGTAACAGGTCTCATGAAACTTTCCAGGTACTAAAGGGTTAAAACTCAAAGCTAGTGAAATCTATACCAGAGATTTGCAACAAAACTCATAAAAGTCTTATGGACTCAAAAATTACTGAATGTACCCATATGAAATTTGGCACAAAACATTGTTGTCTAAAAATCTGTGTTTCCACTTACATAAAGCCGAAAAAAGTGTTATTCTAAAAAAGGTAATAATAATTGAATAGAAGACTCGCCAGAGTGTTGGATCCGAATTGCATGTTCGATAGAATGACGCCTTCAGAACACCAAACCCGTTTTCCTTGAGCAATATTTAGTTTAATCATCCAAAATACCAACATCGAGGTGTCGACGTTGATTGAGGATACCAAATGTATGCATATATTTTCACTTGCACTTATAACAAAAAATGATGAAGAAAAACCCTATCCAAATTTAGATTTCTATCAGTATAGATTTATATCAATTTACTTATTTCCAAATAAGTTTGAAAAAGTCCAAAGAAACTCGAACAAGTTCATTTGAATAATCTAAACACAAAAGTAATTTAGGGATCTAGATCTTTATAGTTGTAAACATTACTTACTAGATCTAGATCTAGTCTAGATCTAGTCATTGTCGAGGTCTGTCATCTTGAATATTATGATCGCCACCTACATCTATATTTACAAATTCACAAGTTAAATTGGTAAAAGATTTACTTTTATTATTGCAAATAATTGGAATTATATAGAGAACTGGATTTCACAGATATTTTTACCTAATAAAATAAACTTGACGGCTCTAATCTCCAATCGTGCTCTTCTGTTCTAATCAATCCTCCCTCAGGAATGAAGCACAGATCCAGTATCTGAATTGATATTGTGAAATATAGATATAGATTTGTTTATCATCTAAACAATAAAAAGGGAAAATATAATGTAAACGCAAGCACTATCCACTATGGTCTTTAATCATTAAGAATCTGCTGATTGGGCAAAAATGTCTTTGACGAGATGATTTCTCTTTGCATATCTGGTCGCCAAAGGACAATTATATTTATTCACAATGTTCTTTTCTGAAAGAGAAATGGATTCGCTTTCCACACGTGTATCAAAAATTGGAAACAGCCAAATCAAAGGGCCTGTATTTATAGTTCAGTTTTCACCCCCCCCCCCCCTCTCTTTTCTCTTGTTGATAACGTCTTATAACTCCACATTTCTTGGTATCAAAGTAAAGCTGAGGTACTTCCCTTTCCAATGATTTGATGCTGTTGAAAGCTTCTCGGTCAGCGAAAAACGAAACAAAACAGGGGGGTCCATGAAACGAAGAGTGAAATTTGCTGGCTCAGTGCTAGATCACGCTGAGTAACCTGAATTTTACTAGACGCTCTCAGCACAGATCAGGCATTTTAAATATTGAAACTTGTACCAATAAAAAGAAGAAGACTTCATCTCTACAACCGTTTTTATTTCATTTGAAACAAGCCAGTCTGTGAGTAGACATCGCTATGGAAAGACAGCAACGTTTTGCTGTCTGCTCCACAGCTCAGCACTTTTCCATGACTTGTAAGTGAGTGCGCTTGTGATACCTAAAAGCATTCTCATTTAAAATTTTCATGTTATATGTTGATTAAATTTATGAATAGAACTTTTTGCAGTGAAGTAAGCAGGACAAGAGCAGTAACACAGTTGAATTGTTTGAAAAAATACAACATGTGCATTGTTGTGGTCTCATGGCATATGTCAAAATTTATGTATTATCTCTGATCATGATTTTATGCCATGTTATGCATATTCTGTATGTGGTGGTCCTGTGTGTATTGACACATATCTGTGTGTGTGGCTGTAAAACTTTTTGGTTCTGTTAAGTGCTTTCAGTCCTTAGGGGATGAAGCACTATATAAATGCCCACTTTATCATACTTTCCAGCCTTTGTCATCCAGATAGAGAGAAACAGATCAAAACTTGCACATTTGCAACACATGCAAGGATTCACGATGTACTTTCACATCAACTTCCCTCTTCTCTCTTTCTCAATGCGTACTTGTAGAGAAAGAAAATCTGAAAATACTTCAATGACATATTCTGTATGGGGTATTTTAGATATTAACTTTTGAAATATTTTATGATAGAGATCATGAAAATAGATCATTGGTATACTTTAATGCAGGTATTTATGTTATTTTGTATTGATCATTTATCCTTGTTTTCACAGGTATTACAGTGGAGAGCAAACCAGCTCTTGAATCTAACCAGTATCTGGCAAAAGGTCTAGAAGCAGGACAAACATATGATGTTAATCTCAGATCTGAGTCATTGAATGGCAACATGGGACCTTGGTCAGAGCCAGTAACTGCTATCCCAAAAAACCAAAGTAGGTTGCACATATGCTTCATTATAATCTTTGTTCTCAGTCCACAGCTCTTGGAAGACCTTATCAGTTGACTGTACTATGTTTCATTGTTTCCTTGCAGTGTTACAGAATTGAGAAGTGAGGGAAGGTATTATTTAATTTTATCAAACCTGTGGCAGACATTCAGGAAACTGATAATGTATGGGTTAATGGGAATACAGTTTCAGTCTTTAAAAAAGACAAAAAACAATGATTTGGGGGACAGACAGGAGGGAGAGGAGAGGAGCTTCCAAGGATAGGTGAATATTTTGAAATTCTGTTGAATTTGTATGAAAGAGAAATTAATTTCAGAATATTTGTTTACACCATTATCGCAACTGTTGGATCCTTCTGTAAGTATAATAATCATGAAGTCAGACAACAGTACTTTCTTTCAAGTTTTGTCCAGGTCCTTGGAGTTTGATAGTTAGTGTTCAATATCCCCTTGGCTACTATTAATAAATAAAATAAATTGTCTTCTGTGATAAACCAAGTATCTTGTTTGGTTTTTCTACCATTATCTTTGCTGGTATGTATTGTAAAAATTAACCACATCTGTTTTTTTTCCCTGTGAAAATGTGGCCAAGAAGTCTGAACTGCAGGCAAGGAGTGACCATGAGATTAATTGCTCTTTTATTGCCCTCTACACAATAGCTACCTGCTCGCTGGCAAGACCCTGTAATTTGATGCCTAAGAGAACTTGATCGGGCGGGTGTTTTTTTGGCTTAACTCATTAACTACCAGAGCCAGGAGTCAAAATAATGGGAGATAATAACCACCCCGTCTTCCCCCCGTCTCCTGGGAGTGGGGTTAGGGGGGAGGGGTGGGACCGTGGTAAGAATGGGCAAGTATAGGGGTTTGAGTAGTGGCACAGACTGATAAATGACGCTTGCTGTAGCATACAAAATCCATAATACAGCACATTCACCTTACACTTGACATGTGCCATAACACTTCACAGTGTCATAAACAGTAACAGGAGAATTTGTTGCTGTTGTTGTTCTTGCATTTCTGTAGATGAATCTATGGTAGACTTTTCACACGAGGCTGATTCAGATATGTATATATTCATTATATAAACACTGTGTAAATGAGATATAAAGCTCCATGTCATAATTGTGTTTTCTACTTTATAAATAGAATGATTGAATGGTAAATTTGTTTAAGTCAGACCGTAACAGTACAACTGGATATTTTGTACAGTGTGAATTTTAGAGAGAGAGAAGAGAAAGAGAGAGAATATAACCTATCAGGAAAATAAAATGTGCAAATAAGATTACTTCATTTGTCTTTTTTTTGCAGTAGTAAACTGTAAACAAATTGTCGCTTGTATCCACTCATCCAATTTCCCATTTCACAAAAAAATATATGCTAGCAAAGATAGTTCGTTTACGCTCCAAGCTAGTGGTGGTAGTAAGTAATGCTAAAGATGACACATTTGTGCATCCAATGTCTATTGCTTAGAACATAAATGAACTACCTCTACTGTGTTGGTACTTAAAACTGGTCCATGGACGCCAAAAAGTAGCTGAGTGTGCTGCACAGGTGAGACGATAATTCATTCCAAAAGCTATATCCTTCTATTAAAGGTGATTTGTCAGAGTATTCACTACAGGGTTATAGATCTATAACTAATATGTCAAAATGACGCCGTGTTTTGTCTTGAGTGGTATTAATTGTCATAATTTGCCTCAGTTTTACATACATTTTTACAGCTGGGTTAAAATTTATGCTGGTGGAGAAGAGTTTTCACTTCTTAAACATTTAAATACGGCTTTCTTGGCCTTTCTAAGCATACTTTATAGTGATGTGTTTAATCCCTTCTTAACATCATATTTGTATATCAAAGTAAAACGTCGAAAAGTTTCTAATGATATCATGGTAGAAGACAAATATTTCACCTTCGACTCTCATGTACAGTGGACTGGTCATACCTGAATGCATTTCACACCTGTCAGTAACCAGGCTGAAACCAAACATCAAAATTTATTACCACCAGTCGAAAACTTCCTGTCTGCTTAGAAACAGTCGTGTAACCAAAAAAAAAGTTATCTTGCATCACCATATTTTTTTAAACTTTTTTTTTTTTTTTTAAACTGTATGAGGTCTGTGCGGCCCCACTTAGTAATAGCTCTAAATCCTCACAGATGCATTTTGCATCACACTCTGTATCTTGAAAGATATCATGGGCCAAATATGATAACTTGATCCCTTATGTTTGCAGCATTGTCAAAAGTTAATCCTTCATTGCCCTAGCACTTACCTGATTTCAAGGGGAGGGGGGGGGGGGGTCCTGAAATTGGATTTTTGCTAAAAAAAATCTGTTTTTAGACTTTTGCTTGCTTTTGAAAGTTATGCCTTTTGCGAATATAAAAATGGTATAAGCAAGTTGATATGTCCATTCTAAGTCCTTGAAAGGGGAGTCATTCAATGGTTGACCAATACCTCTAACGTGCAGTTCCTGGCTCAGTCGGGGCTCGATATTCAATGATAGATCGACATTATTTCGCTTTGTAAGGGCAAATGGTGCAGCAAAGACTTGATTATGATCTCCGCCACCAATATCAAGAGCTCCAGTGCCTGAAATGGACACTGGGTGACTACTGGAGACACTGACCACACTGAAAATCAGCGAAAATTTTCACTAGAACCTCTAAAATGAAGTTCCCACGGCCTTATGAGAACATAATTTGGCCCATGTCTGCCGTTTCAGAGCACTGTAGTGTACTGTCTGTCACATCAAGGGTCAAGACACTTTTATTTCTGACCAAAGAAGATGTGGCGGCCGTATATAGGCTTCCCATAACCCTGAAACTGCTCCACAGCAGGCTGTTAGTGATAGGGGTAAGGGAGCGAAAAGGGATAAAAAATATGAGCAGATGCCCAGTAAAAGACAATATAAGTCACATAAATCACTGACAGAACTTTAGAATGTGAAACAATTATGTTTTTAGTTTGAAAGCTCAATGTAAAAGCTTTTTTTGAGTATTTTTCTCATTGAAAATAGTTCAAATACGTTTTTCTCAAAAGAACGTTTTTCAACACAAATGTGCTATCTTCTTTCTTACTTCTGGACCAATAATCATGAAATTTGACATGAATGCAGAACAAAACAATGTCTAAATGTGATTAGGAGGGATTTTTGATATCATTTTAAGTTTTTGAGAAATTTGAGATTTTGGGGTCAAATTTTCGAAAAATCCGGGACCTTTTTACTACCAATTTTTAAAAATTGTAGAAAAAAACTGAGTATTTATCAAAAATCTGTCCTGACAAAATTTAAATATGGAATTGTAAAATATGTACACAAAATTACAAATACATCGGTTGGAAAAGTTCAGAGCCTATTGAAGGTAACATTATGCAATATCGGCTAGCAAAATTCAAGATGGTGGCGGTTGCCATGGCAACCATGATTGATTTCAAAATTTTTTCGATTGTTTTCTTCTAATTTGAGCATTCCAAAACCGATGGTAATGATTTAAATCATCTCCCCCTAGCGGTTTCCAAAATGACTCCCAGGAACCCCGGGCCCCCCCTCCCCGCCTTAAGGATCGTATTCAGATGGCTTGTGAAGCATGAGGATGTGAAGGAGTTAAGGGGGGGGGGGGGGGTGCAGGTCCAGAGAGTGATTTTTCGAATGCTTGAACTAGGATTTGTTATGCTTCAAATTCAGATTCAGCATGTCCAAATTAGAGGAAAAGTGTGGAAAAAAATTTTGGGTTGCATCCGCTTGCCATGACAACACCGTTATATGGGATTTTGTGTTTTGAAAATTAGCTATTTTCAAAAGCCTAAGGCTCATAGAGTATAGAATGGAATAGTGTGAAATTTTGCATATTAAAAAGTCCTATGTAAAAGAGAAAATGCATTTGATTTTTGTTTATATATCATAGAATATTTTTTATAAATTTTTGAAATATGTATATGTATATTTTTTGCAATTCACCAAATATTCAATTTTCCTTCAAAAACAGAACTGAAATTCAGAAAAAGCAATGCATTTTATTAAAATGCATGCTATAGGTAATGTATATTCCAAATTTGAAGGCAATTGGTTGAGAAATGAAAAAGCCTTAGGAAAAAAAGTGAAGAAATCATACATATTGAGAAAATCGCAATTGAATTTTCATTATTCCTCTATACAGTCAGTTAGTGGTACTGTGTTGGTGCCATTTTGGGGCATAAAGCATATGTTTCTGACCCATCCCTTGTTCTTCTAGTGTGAGAAGAGTTAAAAGTGTGTAAAAATAGGAAAACCCCATTTTTGATATTTTAGTACCAAAACCTTATTTTCAGACCCCTCCCCCCCCCTTAAATCCATGGAATAGGATGAAAAACAATATGATAGACCCTTGTTATTATGCACTGTTGAAGCTGCATGAAGTAAATAAAACTTGATATGACTGTTTCTTTGTTAATATACACGGCAATGCTGTAGGACAAATCTTGTGTATACTTTTTTAAATTTATGTCATTCGTTTCCGACTTCCTGATTTTGAATAATATAATGCCCTTGTCTTTGCTTGCAGGTGAGAGCGACAAGGGATTGCTTGCCATTCTATTGCCGGTATTCTTAAGCCTCATTTTAGTGGGAACAGTCTTCTATATCTGTGGAAAGTACGTTGATATTGATATGTTATTTGCCTGAAACCCAGTTGTGAAAACATTGATTGTATGAAAATATCTTTTAATAAGAAATTTAATTCCCAAAAAAGAGTGAATCATATAGTTATGTTTATATTTATAAAACTATGTACCTCAGTGTGCTCCTTTGAGTATAGTACTTTGAGTTGAATTGAGTTTTGAAATTTCATTGTCTCAGTGTGATGTTATGGTACTTTTTAAAAAAAACATTGTTTTGTACTAATAATTTGCAAATTACGATGTTTGGACAATATGGTATTTTCACACTCTTTTCTTTTCCTTCATCTTTTTTGCAATAGGAAGTTCATCAAAAATAAGCGAAATTATGACCGACTGATCAAGAATGCCGCAGAAATTCTACCAGAGGTGAATTAAATTTCTCACTGTCTTTCTTCCATACAAAGAATGTCCCTGTAGATGTTAGGAAATTAGGAACATCTCTGTAAATAGATGTCAGCCAAAGAAGAAATGTTTAAGATGAGCTAAGAATTGGATTCTCGATTTTTTTCTGCATTTCTGCAATGTTTTGGGTAATATCACATTTGGTTTTAAAAAAAAAGATCCAAATGTTACTGCCTGTTCTTATGCCATAATAATGATGTCAATTCTCCTGGGACGCTCACGAATATGAAGCAAAATCCTGGGTTCAGGAAATCTATACCGATTTCTATTAGGTTGTAAGATTGCAGGGCTTCAGTGTAATGTAGATTTTTATAATACTTATATATTAGATTGGCAGTATTCCATGTTGATCACAAAGTAACTGCTATTTTAAGGAAGATCTCCCTTAACTAGTGAAAGACCAATCTTTAAAGTAACAAAACATGGTCTTGGCAAGAACAAGCAGATCTTTTCTTTTAGGGTGGATTTTTTTCTCCTGAAATCATATTTTTATGGACTCGCTTTCACTGCATTTATTATTGACATTTGTGGGAGGATAACACAAAAATCAAGTTGAAATTTATCATTATTTTTCAGAAATCCGAATCTGGATTGAGCCCACAGCCTAGTATTGAGTCTGGCATTGGCACAAGTGGATTCAGCACTGGCACGGATGTCAGTCACGAAAGCCCACCTCTCCATGACATTCTATGTGGTGATTCCGCTTCAGTGAGCCATGGACAACCAATAGCGACTACTGATACTTCCAGTGTCAATGTGGGAATAAGCACAAGTGAAACAAAACATGATGAAGGTGTAGTAGGCCAGAGTTCTGATGATGCTAGTGACCAAACCTTGATAACATCCCAGATGAGAGCTTCCAACCCTGAAATGACCACAGCCATCTCTCAAGGGTTCAGTAATCCAAACAGTTTAATCACAGATAATAGTAACTGTGATATGCAACCAAATTATATTAGACTACAGAGGACAGATGACAGTCATGCAAGTAAGAATTTGGCATCATATGGTGTTGAAGAAATGCAGACTCTGGGTAAAGGTTATAGTTCTCCTGAAGGTTTAAATGAATGCCCATCATTTCGTTGTCCTGAAGAGATGCCTCAAAATCCCAGTCCATCTAACGTCTATGTTTTTAATTGTCAGGCTGATAATGAGGCTGATATGAAAGGAACTTTTGGGGCACTGGAACCTGAAGAGTTGACTCAGGAGAAAGGAATGTCTGAATATGTCAAGACAACTCATCCCAATGACGGTGATGATCTTGAAAATCATGGGAGGTTGAATCAAGATGATGAGCAGTCAGTTTTGCATGGTGAAGTTGTGAACAAAAATGACAACAGAAGTTCCTCCCCCACAGCAGCGAGAGATTTCCTGAACAATTTGGATCACAATAGAAGAAATGATGACAGAACAGAAGAAATTAAACAAAAGTGTGGTGAGTCCCAGATTGGTGTTTCTGGAAATCTTGTCAGCACTGACAGTGATAGTTTGACACCCAGTTTGTCTGACTACATGAGATTTGAGGACATGGTTTTCAGAAGAGAACCCGAAAAGTATTCTGATGGTGTATCAGAAAGTCATATCAATTCAGTCGATATCTCTGATTGCATTGCCAGGCAAACTTCAGAAAAAAATGAGGCCTTTGATTTGGAAGGGGGTGATACTGAAGGATATGCCCCCAACAATTGTGCCCGGTCACCACCACAGGAGTTTAGTTCAACAAGTAGCTCATTAGCTGGGGCTGGGGATGAAGGAAGCTATGTTTACAGAGAAACAATGCCAGAGACCTCACAGAGTGAAACAGATAACTGTTCAGCAGTGGATAACTAACCTGGTGACAGTGCTGATCCATACTTGTCACTGAATGTAGTAATAGAATCAAACAACAGTTCTGTGCCTCAAAATGAAGAGGGCCCATGTTAAAATGTTTCATGTCTCACTTTCCCAAAAGACTGAAAATTGTTATGAGATCCCCCTGAGCACAGATTCAGCAGATACTTATCATTAGATTGGTTTGGAAGAAAAGATTGGTTTGTTATAAACAGTATGATGTGTGATATGGTAAGATATTTAAATTTTATACATAGTTATACTGCCTAAATTGTCTCCCTAATAAGTCTGAACTTTCACACTATTACAGTGCACACTTAATCCCTCCCAGACCCTTTTCCAAGATTAGTCCATGCCATTCAGAGTGCCCATTGTTTTCCCCTCACATCACTTACAGAAATATTTTTTTCCCCAAGTACACTTTCAGTAAAGTATGCGTGTTGCATATCAAAGTGCAGGTATTTGAATGGGGATTACATTTCTGTAGATATATATATCTGGTGGAAAGAAAGAAATATACTCAAAATTAGCATAGAAGATAGCATCGACAGCTGAAGAAATAAAAAGATATGTTACAATTCCAACTTGCCATCTAAATATTTCAGAGAGTAATCCATTACATTTGGAACTATATAAGGGAAATATACACTCACTTAGCAATATGTAACCCCAAGTTTATTTATGAATTTGAAAGAATAAGAAAATTATGAGAAAAAAACTGTAAGATCTAGGCCTCGGTCTGGACTGTCTGCTTTTGATTATTCCATTCGCCACATTCCAATTAGATCTAGAATTTGGAAAGCATAGTCCCGATTCAGACTCATCTTTGGCCACAACTAGATCTCTAACACCATCTCCACTGAACAATGTAGACCTGGATCTATAGGGATGTAATCCAAACAGACCTAGTTCTATTATTGCTCAGCTAGATCTAGGTTTATTGTTATGAAAAACAATTATGTAGTATCTTTCAAATTTCGTGCTAAAACTATAATGTACTAACGTAAAAGGACTAAAAATAGATTGGTGGAAGTTGGTTTTGTTCAAGGAAAACGGATATTGATACGGTGTCTTTTGAGAAAGAAGCTTAAAAGCAATGTCATAAATCAGAGCCGCAAAATGCAGCTCTTGGTAGGATTTGGACGGGCGCCCAAGCTGCAAAATGTGGGTCGCAGGAGGGAATGTGTTAAGATCAAGGTTAGCAGTATAAGCCAAAGTCTATATTTTTGTGTTCAGCATCATTTTTTCATGATAAATTTGATGACACTGTGTTATCCTTTAATCCTACGGTAGTTTTTTTTTTTTTTAAATGAAAAATGTTCATGTTACCAAGGAAATATATGTATACAGCTGCCATTTAGGATTTTTCTGCTACTTTTCAAGCAAAATATCTCATGAAATCCCAGTCACAAAACCATCAGATTTTGCAGAAACATTCTTTCATATAATATGACAATTTTGTCAGATTGGTTTCTGGATATTTCATAAATTGTATTTGTTGTTATTTTTCATAAATTCCACAATATAATACATACAAATTGCCACATTTTGAATAAAAACAAAAAAACTTTCTCGAAGTATAGGAGTAACATCAGACAAAGTCTTTTATCTCAATTTAGTCCACGCTTCCTGCAAGTTTGAAATAAATCCCACTTGCAGATTTTGCAAAAGTTTATCTTTATTGCAATAAAAGCACATTTTGAGTAAATCACAGTTATGTAAAGGTTTAGTGAGTTTCAGTCTCCTTTCTCATAATTGTGTCAGAATCTGTCAGGGACATAGCTAGGAGCCGTTCCAGTTCTCTCTGCCACTTTTTTCCTGATAGACTGCTTTTTACTGTGTCAAACTCCAATCCTTTGCTACCTATAATGCCCGCTTCGCTGGTCTCCTACGCAGAATGGTAGCATAGAAAACAGTTCGTTCCAATCCAACTTCCCTGATGTCTCTGCAGTCTTTGAGCTATGATCAGTTCTGATATGACAATTTTCAATGACATTTGGATCTTGTTTGGCTGATACTAATTTGGATTTTGACATTCGCTGCCAATGACATTTCTTTCTAGCATCACGAAGTTGTTGCAAACACAGTCATGCATTTTTCCTCCTACTCATTATGATCAGAATATGAGTAACCCATTAAAAGAAAGTAACCAAATTTATAGAAGACAGTCCTGAATGAAGATGATGTGGAGGGGAAACAAAAGATTTCAGGGAAAATTAGAGCATATTACAGGAATATCAACATCATAACATTATAACATTCAGCTCAGTAGGTTATAAGAGGAAACAACCTTTGAACTGCATTAATTACACAAGGAGCCAAGAGAGAAAGTCAGCCCAGCTCTTCGCCCAATATGTGGCCTGCGAGCAAACAGATCACATGGAATCATTCCATAAGTATAGCATTATGAAGGGAAAATGAAACGTGTAATTTTCTCATGGCCTTTATAAAAATGAATGAGTGTTTGGGTGTGATAAATTTTTACATTGAAGAAAGGAAAGCTTACCATTGGCATATAGGAAAGAGCCAGATTTTAGCCCATGCAAAATTGCCTTTCAGGACTATGAAATGAAAGCATTTTGATAAAAAATAAATAGTTAGGCACTTACCTCACTGTGCAGTAAAATTTTTAGGTCTTTGAAATCAATTTTTCAGCCTAAAATGCATTTTTCATGCTGTCAATAAAAGATCAGAGAATAAAAGTATGGCTAGAATGCAAAATCGAAAATTATGACTCTCAGCATTGATTTTTTTTGCCAAACTTGGCCTTAGACCCATACTCTGCATATGTTTTGGTCTTGTCAAAGATAGTAAAGAGGTTATTAACTGAAAAATTAAATTTTTACCTAAGTTCAAGAAATACTCAGAGCACCACTTTATAGGTGAGTGAAATTAAGTGCAGAGATAGCCTCCAGCTTGCCAAAGTATGGGGTGGAAGGATTTCTGAAAAGATACAGGTCTTTGAAGCAAGATCAGGATTCTCACACCTATGGACAAATTTCAGGTCCTTTTAATTCTGAGAAGATTGCTAACCTCATCAAAGTGAAGGTAAGGATATTGATTGATACTCTTGGCTCATTATATAGTTCTTCCTGTGCATAATGGATTCACAAGCCTAAGTCATGTATCAGGTCCTCTCAAATCATACCAAGTAGATCAGTTGCTATTCTTGTCCTGTTTTCTTTTCTTTTACCTCTGTGGCATAGTTGGACAGTGCCTTCTTACTTAATAATAATAATAGAGTGTTTATATAACGCGTATCCCCGTGCAGTACAGGCTCTCAGCGCTTTACAATATATTATTACCCTGACAGACCCAAAGAAGACACTCATAAACGTTCTCAGCTTCCTGGGAAGCATACAAGGCGGCTGCCTGTTAGGCACTGAAATCCTTATCAGTCTAACAATATCGTTCACTGTCTATAGTCTGGTACCCATTCAAACCTGGGTGGAGTCAAGAAATGTGTGTAAATTGTCTTTCCCACGGACAAAATGTCGGGACCTGTCAGGATTCGAACCCGGACCTTCAGATCCCGAGTCTTGCGTTTGTTCTGATGCAGAGGTGTATTGTCATTGTGTGAGCTCCAAGACCGGCTTCAGACAGGAAAAATAGTAGTGAAAGAGAGAGAACTATTTCAGCAAAGAACTTGAGAATTCCCGTATGATAGTCATATTCCAAGAAAATATACGAAAATAGGATATACCCATACAAAACTTGTTTGTGGTCATTGCATTTTTTCTTGTTTTAGCTTTTTTTTTTTTGTTTAGAGTTTAGATAACCTTTGTATTTATGTCATTATACCAACTGAATCATCTACTTGAAATAGTACTGTCCTCTAAACTGTTTCTTAGAGAGTTGAGATACAAAGATATATGAGACGCACACGATGAAATCAGGTGCTTGTTAAACTGAGGCAACCAGGGAAATCCTATGTTTTTCAACAGTGAACAAATTTTTTAGCACAGTTTTTTTTCTTCTTGACAGAACCCTTCTATATCAATGTAAAAATGCATTTCAGTCTTAAATTTGCTGAAATAGAATGAGTAAAAGCCCAAAAATTGTAATTTAGTGGCATGGCCTAATAAGGATTAATAAGGATTAACAAAAGTGATCAGCCATTTTCTCACTAAATTCAGCTGCAGTAACAGGTCACCTCCATCATCTGTAATTGCCAATATCTTGACTTCTACTGAAGGAAAAGCAAAACTTTTCCCACACAGAAAAGAAAATAAATAATCGTCACACTGATAACCAATAACTTCATATGCTCATAAACTGATGAGAGTCTGATTTCAACGAGCTGAAGATGAACTGAAACCAGATGATCAAGATCTTCTGAAATAGATAGAAAGTATTGGCTGAGGCCAGAGAGGTATGATCATTGATGATTTTCCCAGACACCCTACAGGGTGAAAGTCATAAACCTTGCAGCTACAGCGAAGCTCTGGTTTTTCTATGATAATACCAGTATCAAATTCAAAATTAGAATTTGTGAAAGACATGAAAGTGATTTCCATTTGTGAAAACCATATTGATCCCGGACCCAAGCTGTAAGATGTTCTGTCAGTGCTGAAGACTTTATTCAGCCCTCATCTCCACATTATTTTGTTGGTGGTATTTCTTTTTAAGGTGTTAAAACCTAGTTTGGTATCTGCAAGATTGTCTCCACAGCATATATTTGTAGGTATTTTTTCTCTCCACTGTGATATTTTATGTCTTATTTTTGTGCATGTTCTTCTAGACTAATGCTTTTTTACACCAGTTCAAGTTTGCAAGAAACCAATCTCATTCCAAGACAGTATAGTGATATTTCTGATATTTTATTCATTATGAATTTGGAAAAGAAAACACACCAACTCTCTTTTTGCTTGAATAATAATGTACAATATGTACATGTTGTCTAGCACTGATGAACACTTCTTAGAACATGCTATTCAGTTCAGAGATTGCTCTGTTGCAGCACCTCACTGTTGTAAGCTATAGCATTTCTCAAATTTTCTTCATATTAAAGATATTGTTTGATATAGATATATATACACTACATATCATATATTTGCAACATTTATGTGTCATATGATTTTACATTTGAGCTTATAGATTTATGTATGCTTTAGGCATTGTTTCATAGACATTGCATTTCACTAGCTGTTACCTGCTTGATTTGTTAATCAGTTAATATTTGATTTACATGAATTTTACATTGTCTCAATTTTCAGTCATATTAATTTTTAAATGCTTAATCACTAGAGTCTACAGCAACTGTATTGTCGATAGCAATCTGGTCCATGACAGGAACATATATGTAATCTTAAATCTTATTGGATGAAACATGGGAAGTATTAGGTTAAAAGTTCAACATCATCATAAGCAAGTTAGAAGAAAAAAAATCAAACAATTTTTTGTTTCCAAGTGAAGATATTTTTGCGATCTTCCCTGAAATGTGTCCCTGAAATACAGCTATTTAAACCAGAGCCTTATAATGCTTTCCTCATATAAATAATGAAATTTGCTGCAGAATGTCAGCAGTTGCATTTTATATTAAGATTATGATGTAATGGAAAGTCACAGAACCATACTTGAAAGTTACAAAACTCTCCGTATATTTCTTTGAGTGAGTTGGTGAAACCCAGTTACAACGTACAGATTAATCTTGTTACTGGTATTTGCATTTATCACATATATTCCCACACGTTTACCAGCGATGGTTGTTTATCTCATAAAACTTTCTACTAGCACATATTTCACGACAATCACAAACCACTACATTTGATGTACTTATCATCTTCCAAACTGGTGATTTTCATTTACTGTGGATCAAGAAAACTACTTTTATTGTAGTTGTCAGTCACTGCACTGTCACTGAAAACATTTGGAGCAAGAGAAAAATAAATAGATTTCATCTGATCCTTCCTCCAGCTCCTTTCCAAATGATTAAAGTTAAAAGAAACAGTTCGTTGCACAGCTTGAGACTTGTTATTTGGAATGCAGTCTGGATTATCTCATTTCGATAGAAGTTTTTTTTTTATAGTAAACTGCAATTAGAAGATGAAAGTGATAGAAAGACTTTTAGTAGTTTTGCTTTCTGTGCTGAGTGCAGAACTTAGAGACATGAACATACTTCAGTATATTTGTAAAGCTTCAGTCATGTGATGCAGGTGTGGCTGTCAGATTTTGTACTATGTACATGTATATATATGATTTTATTCACATCATATAGCTTCTTATAGCTTCTTTTACACTCATCAAAATATGCTCACATATCATATATTAATGACATAGCCTTACTTTTTAATAGTCAGAAATGAAAGTCTTGTTATAAATAGAAGGTCAGCACAGGAAATTGAATGAATCACACATACATGTACTAAGGAATCACATACAGGGATTAAGGACAATTTGAATGTATCAGGTCAGATGTGTCGTCTTTTTGATAGTTTATGGTCATTTCACTGGATCCTTGCGCGAGAAGTATAGCAGTTGTATAGAAAAATAGCAGAGTTTTTGATAATGAATCATTATTACAATGGCTTGACATTTTGCTTCCATAATTGGTCTTCTATTTTTATCAACTCACAGTGGTGTCAAAACTTTGCTTTAAGTTCAACAAGTGCACAGAAAGATGATGTATTGATTACCTGGGCTCAACTGATTCATCTATGACATATGAATTCAAGAAACAATCGAGGCTTACCTGAACAATCGAGGCTTACCTGTAAGGTGAAGATTGTTTCTGATTTTGATGATCTGTCGTCAGGAATGAGTGGTAACATGAGATAGACGCCGGCCCTTTCCAGTCACACTTTAGCCGGTCACAGTTGTTATAGTCCTACTTCAAATCTTCTTCTTCATCATTATTACATGTATAAGTATCATCATTATTCTTGTAAATACTATTATTACTAACGGGAGGGAAAAGGGAGGGCATGTTACCACTCCGTTCCTGATGACAGATGGTCAAAATCAGAAGCAATCTTCACCTTACAGATAAGCCTCAATTGTTTCTTTAATTTTAATTCAACTGCCATCAGGCACTCCCTTAGTAACATGAGATTTTTAAAGCCACAAACTCTTAAAGTTTCTGTTTTGAACCTTCTGCATTCCACATTTTCATTAAATTTTTTCAGATTCAAAATTACACGGTGCGAACCTCATTTTTTTTCTCTGAGGAAAATTGTTGATATCCATTCATCTTCTTCTTGTGTAGATTTTGTTATGATCCCCTTTTTTAACGTAACATACTCTCAATCTCACTATTGATTATTTCTATTTCATTCTTATTCACGAGAAAAATTGAGTCTGGTGCTCCTTTAGTTCCTACTTTTATGTCCTCTTTGAATTCTATTTTAGTACCTGCTATCATAGACAGAATCATCTGATCTGATGTAAGTTGTAAGCTTCTATTTGTTCGTACATTCTTTTATTTGCCCTGCCTGAAAAAGTTCGGCTTTGAGTGCCAACAATTGTTTTATTTCAGAAGTGTTCTTTACTCGCACCTGATATTGACCTATTTGGGTTATTATTTTTGCATGACTAGTCTTCTGAGCCAGCTCCCTCTGTTCCAATGTCCATAGACTATCTTGCCCCTTCTCCTGTGGCCATATTGTCGACTGACCACCTCGCTTGGCTAAAAAATGCCCTCTCTGTCTATTGTTGTATGATGACTCTGAGTTTCGGGAAAAATAATTTCCCTGGGGTTGGTAATGTGATGTTAGCCACCTGTGCTCCTTTGCCTCTTTGATTTGGCCTTTCACATCTTCCCCATAAAGCCAGTCCTGACCATCAGATGGCATTTCACAAATACCTCTCATATCATATGAGAGGGCTGTTCTCTGGCTTTCTTTTCTGTTACGGGTTATTTTTTGTTGGGCACTTCCTTGGAACTGATATGGCATCTGTTAAGTCTTTTACAATCTCTTTTATTTCATTGTTGTGGCCTTTGGCTGCGTTACCAACTAGGGTCACCAAGTCCGCAGATTTTGCGATAGCGACAGTCGCTTTGCTAATACTCTTCTGCAGAGCTGCCCACTTCATGTCCACTTTTTTGTTGGACCCCGAAGCACAGTCCAAATTTCTTTGTTCGTCTGTCGCACTGACAGGGCGGAACAACTCTGTGCCTTTTTGTATGCGGCCAGTTTCGCCTTCATTTTTTCCTCATTTGGTGGTTCAGAGAACCTTTTCTGGACAAATGCCGCGAACTTTTCGGAAATCAGATTCCCTACCTCGTGGTCAATCTCAAATTCCTCATTTGCGTCCATAAGCCAATCTTCCTGTGACTTATTAGCATCTGAATCCTTATTTGTCTCCTCAGTTGAGGCTATGCCATTGTCACTGGAGTTTATGGCCACTGCGCTAACAATAGACTCATCTGCGGATGAGGCAGGGTCCAGGTTGTGGGATGGATCCAGTTGTACTGGTTTCCTCCTTTTGTCTGGTTTCCTGCATTTTTAACCTACCTGAACGGGATTGTTGGAGTTCATTGAAGATGAAGAAGACAATGAAGATGAAAATGACCTTTTTCTTTTCCTTTCTCCTTTCATCATAAAGTTTAATAAAGTTTTCATTATTTCATTGTTTCTTTCTAAAACCTCTGTCATGTTCGGCCCACCAGTGGAGTCATTGTCTTCTATTTCTCCATCTTCACGAAGAGTGATGAAATCTTGCTGCTCCATTAAAGCAGAAACTGTAAACGCGCCGAAATTAAAATGTTTTAATTGCTTATAAGGCTGAAGAGCAAACGTTCCGAATGCTGAAGCTTGGAAATGCCTGAAAAATTGAAAATCAATTGCCCAGGAGGCTAAGAGTTTTGAATGCATGTATGGCTGAAAACGAAAGGCCAGAACGCTAAGGTTTGTAAATGCCTATAAGGCTGAATATTCAATGCCCAGAAGGCTGAGGTTTATGAATGCCTATAAGGCCAAAAAATTAAATGTCCAAAAAACTAAGGTTTGTAAATGCCTATAAGGCTGAATATTCAATGCCCAGAAGGCTAAGGTTTATGAATGCCTATAAGGCCAAAAAATTAAATGTCCAAAAAACTAAGGTTTGTAAATGCCTATAAGGCTAAAAATGAAGGCCAGAACGCTAAGGTTTGTGAATGCCTATAAGGCTGCAGACAGAGTGCCTAGAATACTGTGGTTTGTAAATGCCTATAAGGCTGAAAAATTAAGTGCTGAGAAGGCTAAGATGTGTAAGTGCCTATAAGCCTGAAAATTAAGTGCTCAGAAGGCTAAGGCGTGTAAGTGCCTGTAAGGCTGAAAAAACAAAAGCCCAGAAGATTTAGTTTCATAGTTGCCCTGAAATGTGATAACTTTATAAGTGCCTAGAAGGCTTAGACAGTACGTTTAGAAAACTGAATATGTCCATGAACGTGCAGGCAAGCAAATGACATGATACTCAATTTAAAAATTAAATTATTGTAAAAACCGTCCAAAGGCAAATCATCCAAATCAGCAGTATGAATAGTAAACTTTGGGATTGAAAAAGACATAAAAACCAATCGTTCTGCAAATATCTTGTATTTATATTCTAGATACATGTATATGTGTTAGTAATATGACCATGTAATTCTCATATTGTTATGTAATGTATACTTTACCGTACAATAACCTCCTTCGATAAAAATCACACACATGCACATAAATATCCCAAAAGGATAGCACACTTCCAGGATAAGTATATCCAAGAGAAAACACAAAGTTATATCAGTTAAGAAACGGCCAGGTAGGCGGACAATGGAACGGGTTGAAACGTGTGAACTGATCAAGGGTTACGCGTCAAGTGACTGGAAGGGGCCGGCGTCTATCTCATGTTACTACGGGAGTGCCTGATGGCAGTTGAGTTAAAATTTTGAAATGTTGGCTTTAGACAATCCCTCAGTTACCACTAATTAGGTTGATACTTATAAAGAGAGCTTTGGGTATGCAAGACTATCAATGATTCTCATAATAATTATATATGTATATGTATAGGTTTATATGTATGTTCAAATGCTGTGAAATATGGTGACTTTTATGTTGGAGATTACTTTGTAAAATATAAAATGAATTGAAAATTGACACTTTCAAATTGTGTCCATTAGAAAACTAATACCAGTATAGACCTACTTGTTGAGCCTTCAAACAAACTTTATTTTCTTCCCAGGCACCCAGAGACATTGTCAGTGGAATGAGCAACTTCTCTGTTAAAACCCCATGTACATGTACTTAGCATATCATGTTACATTACAAACAGATAATGGCATATTTACTGAAACTCTGGCTTTTCCTTTTCACATGTACAGTCTCAGTGAATCAACGAATTTGTGAACATGTATGTCAATGGAAAGAGCACATTGTGGTTGTTCCTTTACGATTATGTGTCTGATATCTTCAATTTTTTTATGCATAATTTGTGTTGAGGAATCAGTGCCTTCAGTTCTGGTTGTATTTCCTAAAAGTTATCTGCATTCACAGTTGCTTACAGTCTTCCTAATATCATTTCAAGTGTCATCTTGAATCACTAGCTTCTTAAAAGCCCTAGGAAAAATGACATGGGGTGGATAATTTCAAGCACCTACTTGCCACACAAACTTTCACCGTGGCATTGTTTGTCAATTTTGTTGTTGTTTTTCAATTAATTTCTTCATTTTGTTTATTTTTGAGATTTTCTTTTTTTTTTTTTTTTTTTTGTTTGTTTCCCTGGCAAGAAAGAGGCCTATGTCCTGATGATGTATTGATGATTTCCATATTCATGCTTGAACATTCCATGACTGCTTCCCAAATTGTGTGCATCACTATACATATGTACAAATACAGTGGATTCATGACATTTAGCACTGAATTGCTTTGTTTATTGGCTTGTTTCTTGAATGAATATTTTGTTGACTTCAGGAAAAATCAAGATTTTCACCCACTTATTGAAATTAAAAATGAATGTGTGGAGCAGGTAGGAGCATGTATATTTGGCAGTAACTACTAATTTGAAAATGGACTGGGATGATCATGCTTCTTTTATTTACTCAAAAGTGAATAACCACTTATATTTTATTAGAAAACTAAAATCATTAGATACAGATAACATTTTAGTCAATATGTGTTATTGATCCATAGTACATCGTGTAGTAAGTTTTTGTATTTCAGCTTGGGTGGGAAGTATTCATGAGCAAGACAAATGGAGATTAGATAGATGTATCAAGAAAGTGAACAAAATTGATATTTTATGGGAATCATTGTAACATTGCCACCTTTTACCAACAAGCCTGTATATGAAAGCTTAACATAATTCTGGCCCCGCAGAAATTCGTTTTTGCAACTTTTGCACAAATTCGTGCACTGCGCGATTTTTACAAATTTTTGCAACTTTTATCAATTTTCGCAACTTTTAAGCGAATTCTATCAAAATAGAAGAAAATAATAATAAAATAAATTTTAACAATATATATATATATTTTTTTTATCATTTCTCTTCACAATACCGACATTCATGATAGATAGGCCAAGGCGCGGTTGTAGGCCTATCTGGCATGGCCATATTCAACTCTTCAGCTTTCAAAGAGCAATTTGAGGCCTAGCCTCGTCAGGCCGAGCGATCTAGATCCAGAAATCTAGATCTGGTCTGTATTTTAGTTCATGTATTTGGGGCATGATTTTGAGTTCGGTGCGAAGGCCTAGCCACTGAAATAGAACAAATCTAATGAAATCAAGGCTGGATATCTAAATAATAATTTTGGAGTCCCTACTGTCGCTCGTTTGGTTTCGAGATACCGGTATTGTCGAGTCCAGATCAAAATCTAGATCAAGATCTAGATTGCGAAAAACAACACTAGCGAGTAGCGTCGACTTTCAGATTTGGGTTTCAAGTTGTTAGTAAATCATGCCTTTTTTTCCTACCAAGTGTTTTGACTTATGACTCCTAGAGTGGATTTTACCCCAATTTTTATATGTCACCATCAATTCATTTGGACAAAAATTGTTTCTTCTTTCTCCCCTCCTCTCTCTCTCTTTCTGCTATGGAATGCGCCAATAAAAGGGATGTCATTGAAGAGCAATTCTAATGTTTTACTTTACCAATGGTCCTTTTTTTTCTTTTTTTTTTCCCCCGCGAATTTTATAATTTTATTAAATATTCTAGGTTAAGGTTACAAATCTACATATGGTACACTAACAATATATTATTCTCAAGTACCGGTAATCAAAACTTTCCAGTGTACTGCTCTGACAATCCAGGGATCCTTTTTTTTCCCCATATCTGAATCTACATAGCTCTAATAAGTGTTCAATTATTATTAAGTCCCAGCTTTAGATCTGGAATATATTGTTCAACGTACTGCGAATTGTGAACAT
>JBCEWB010122795.1:0-11455 GCA_039654565.1 Peronia peronii | reverse complement strand
CCTCCCTTTCTCTCAGGTTATTTTTTTTTTCACCCTCACTACTAATTATGTAACCAACAAATTAACAACTAAATGACTAACATTATGTGTACACCAGATCTATGTACTTCCTGGATAGGTGAGTTCCTCCTTGCTCAGCTGGTGCCTCATTCATGCCTAATACGGAAGTCACTGAGAATTGTAGAAATTTCGTCAGTGAAACCTTGCCTGCAATGTTCCAGCGGCAATTTCATTAAGTGGACTATTTTCATGGACTTAATGGCTCCGAAAAGTACATGTGTATCCAAACATGCATTGGACAGTTATATACAGAAAACTATGTTCAAAAGTCGTCTAGCTAGGCCATTTGTGGAATGATAGCAGCACTCAAACTGTCATTCATTTCATGGATATCTCATGTCATATTTATGATCCAATGCTGATTTCCTCTGTCTTCTCGCTTAGAGCAGTTTCCAATGACAAGAATAATGGTAAACGACAGAGTTCAGTAACTTTTGGCTGTATCAATCGCTTGTGTCGTAGTTTGGGTAGTCGGAAGATTCCAGGATGTGATTGATAAGTCAAAAAGAAAAAATACCAATAATAATATTGCCATAGAACCTATGAGCTGAAGACATGAGTGTCTTTTTATGTGCTTGTGCTTGGATTTAGTATGTGTAGACATATGGGGAAGAAAGGGGAGGGGGATTATAATATATACATAAAAAATGATTTAAGATCTATGATGTCTGTATATGTTCATATAGGTAGACATATTGTGTGTTTCTCTATATGTGCTTTGGCCTGCACTAGGGGCCCCAGCCAGCCTGCATGTGAGGAAAGAGAGGCGTGCTGCAATCAAATTAGAGAAACAGATATATTCATACTCACCATGCGCATTGTCTATAGCTTTATCTCCTTATAATCATTAAGCACTCTCATCGTTTTATAGCTCCTATGACACACTTTCGAAATGACATAATTATGATCTTATAACACATTATCCTATTTTATTAAGTGCACTCACCTGCTCACGCCCTCCCCACTTATGTTATCCCTATTTTCCTGCTTTTTTTTTTCTCTTCATTCATATTATACTGACGTGTGAATACACCTACCCATCATGCTAGCTCGTTGTGAATAATTCTAATGTGCCCCCATTGCGGTCAATGAACAAAAGAACTCTTCTATATGACATTGGAAAACTCAGCAGTCAACAACAATGAGCATAAAACCATATCATTATATTCAAAAGCTAAGCTTAGAGTAAGAACAATGGCAGATCACCGAGGCGACTTTATGTATTGTCTTCTAAAAATATTCAATAAAATCCTGGCCTTTGAAAAGGTCCTTCATGTGGCAAGCGGTGAAATTGAAATGCTAAAACAGAGAATGACACGTTATCTGATCCACCTGGTGGCAATGCATCATTTGTTTCATCACAATCGTACGCCAAAGGACTGTCAGTGAGCTCAATTAATCCCTGGCTATGGTGTGAGTTTTTATCAAGCATTGAACGTAAACGTCAGAGGTTAAGTTTGTTACTCTTCTTTTCTGGAGAGCTTACAGACACCTTATGACGTTGCTGATGATATTTCGTGATTGAACTTTTTTTAAAGATGTGATATATTTTGAGTGCTACTTAACACACAGAGCTGATTTTTAAGCTTTGTAGTGGAAAGTTCTTTGTTCATGTTTTGGGTTTTTTTTTTTGTTTTTTTTTTGTAGTATTGTGTGACATTAAAGTTGCGTCATTGCTTTCAGAATTTTGTGAGATTCCAAGTTGATGTTTTACATGTGGATTATTTAGTTGTCCTTGTGTTCTTTCTAATGACACATTGTCTTATCCCAACATAAGATAATACACGAACATAGGCACTACAGTTGGATTTCTTTTGCTATATGCCACATTTCTCCCATTTTTGCATTCGACTGCATTTACTTTTCTTTATCATTATCTGTGAGGCTCGGGAAAAAGCCCTTCGGGTAATGAGCATCTTCAAGTTTAAATTAAGCGTATGTCATTAGAAGTTGACTTTAAAATTTGCTACTATTTTAAACAAACTGAGATCAGTGGACGGGATTTTATACGGTTTTCTGAAATGTCAAAAAATGGCGTTTAAACCTATGTGTGAGAAAATTGTGTTCGAAGGTCTCCTTTCATTTGATAATCTCTCACACCATCTGACGGATTTGTTCAAAGCGCTTCATGGGGATGGACTCTTCATTGAAGTTAGGACATCTCTGTCTTGACCTAGCTCAGCATGCCATATTGAGTCTTCGCTGAAGATAGGACATAGATAGGACATTCCTTCCTGTTTTCTCTCCTTGGCATAATTTTTTCTAGAGTTAGGATTTTAAATTCTCTATGTCTTTTCGCAGCTTGGTATGCACAGATAGAACCGACGACAATGAGGACAAGGCTTTCCTTTGTCTTTTCACAACATGATACCCAATCTTTACTGAAGTTCAGGCTTTCCTTGTCTTCTCAAACAGTGGTATGCACATAATTATATACTCTTCAAAAGAGATGGGACTTTTCTTTGTCTGTTCTCAGCCTGATATTCATTCATCTGTCTTACACTCTTCATCTATCTTTAGTGGCGAATATTTCCGGATTTTGTGTGCATTTAAAGACTTTTCACTGAAGCCAGGCCTTTCCTATGTGTTTTCACAGCCTGGCATACACGATCCCTTCGAGCTGTGGCCAAGTGGGCATTACCGGCGAGTTTACCGAGGAGACAGCGACGACGCCAGGCGACACGTCAGTGGCTGGGCCATGAGGAACACCAACAACCACAACGCCCTCATCCTGAAAAAGTCGTGTCTGGGTGTGCTGGTCTGTTCGCTGGACTGTCTGCTGGACTCCGGCCGAAAAGTCCACCTTAGGCCGGCCATCTGTGACAAAGCCAGGAGAAAGCAAATGGGTAAGTATGTTTCATGTGGATCTGCAAGAAATGTTGTCAAAGTCCTTTTTATTTATATAACAGTGTTATGACAGAGTAACATAATTGTCTTAAAAACCTGGGCCATAATCTTGGATTTTTTTTCATATTCTTAATGAAATTATGCTATAAAATGAGCAATAACAATAATGACAACAGCAAACAATTGTACCAAAAATATTCAAGAATCAGAGTTCAAGATCAAGACCAACAAGGCAACAAAATTAGCAATGACAATGCATGAATGGTGAAAACGTTACCAGAAATGAAGATTCGACCAACTATAAGAACAGTACTGAAATGTTATACAAATAATTAATATACATATCCTTTTGGTTTCTTCTTTTTCTTTTTTTTTTTTTAACGAATTGTTATGTCGTATCAACTGGATATGCATCACAGGACTGACTATGATTTCGAAAACACAGATTAACTTTGTGTGAAGAGTCACATTGTAGCAAATATTCTATAATTCCTCATATGTATGATTCGCTTTTACTTTGATACTTTAATTCACAACGAGAATTGACCTTCATTCTTTATATAGGCAAGCCATGTCCAAATCCTGGCTGTGCAGGAAAACTAGACCTTCTTTCCTGCCGTGGACATTGTGGATACCCGGTGACCCACTTTTGGCGCCACGTGAACAATTCAGTCTACTTCCAGGCTAAAGGTTTCCACGACCATCCACGACCAGAGGTCAAGTCCCTGTCTGAGAAAGGAAGGCACGCATTTTCCAAACAATTGCGCCAAAACGGGGTAAGCTTTTCTTTTTCGTCATCCTGTGATCAGGTTGAGGCGATCAACGGAAAAGAAACACACGAAAATGGCTCTGCGGCCAATCCTTAGACCGGTGGTTTTGGAACGAAAATCATCACAATCGGGGAAAAATATTTGCAAAAGGTTTTGTGTACTGAAAACTGGCCATCATTGTAAATGAATTTTATTAGTAAGTCAAGTACACGTTCTTCTAGTCTGTCTCTTTATCTCTATTCATTGATCGTGCACAATGAGAAGAAAACAACAACATTGCGTTATTGTAATCTAATTTTGTCCCAACAAGCCCACGGGACACTGAAAAAGCAACCACTGACAGTTACGACACCAAAAGAATCACAGATACACCTAAGATATCTCTAAACATTATTTACTCATACACAACGCAATTCTGATCTGTCTACAGAGTCGAGAGACAGTCTTGGGCAGTAAACGCCGATATCCTATTCTAACCACAGAAGACATCCCTGACAGAAAACTGTTCATGCCTGCTGAAGGTGAGTTTATGAACTACTTGGTGTATCAAGACTATTCAAGGAATAAAAGCATGTAAAGTACAAGGATGATGTTTGATAAGAGATAAAAACGACAGGCAGACTGATGTAAAACAGTATATTATTTCATTGTTAGCTGTAATTATACATGACTTAATTCCACATCTATTTTTTTTAAGTGTTAGTAGTAACTTCGCTTAGTTACACTCGTTTCTACAGCTTTCCGTCGATATGAGCTGATGCGAGACAATGACAGTAACAAAATTATTATCGAACAGTTTACTTTCCATGTATACCTAATAACAGTTTACAGAAGACTCTCCTTTCTGAGACTCTAAATTTTAGCTGACATTACCAATCATGCTAAAATTTTATTTTTTTTTTAAAGGATCATTTCTTTTTGCTACATACAGATGTTCACGTTCCATTTCATATTTCTGCAATGTTATCAGTGATAAGACTTGTTTCGCTTTCCCAGATGAGGTCATGTGTTCATGTCCACCCTTTGAATGCGTGTGCCCGAAAGCCCCGCCCCCAAGCTCCTTGATGCCACCGCCACCATTCAGCTATATCAAAGATTCTCCGCCTCACACCTTTCTGCCCCACCGATCTCTACCCAGCTCTATGTCGCCTATGGAACCGCTCCCACACGGACCCTTTACACAGATCAACATCACCAACACATGTTTACCTCCCTCCTCTCTGGATGTGAACATTCCAAACATAGAGATCTACAAGAACTGTGGGAAACTAGGTCATCATGGCTACCACTATGACAATGAAATGATGATATTTCGAAACAGCTGTGGTGATCCCAGTGTTAACCCATGCAGTTTGCAGTACCAGCCCAGCAACAAGAGCCCCCCGGTGGAAGACTTGAGGATAACCCAGATTCAGAACTGTCCGAACCCAAATAGTTTTCAAAACAACTGTTATTCAAATTCAACCAGGTGTTACAGTAACATAAGCCCTACCAACACTGTAAACAGTATGGGCGACAACAGAGATGACTGTGCTAAGTACAGAATGAGCACAGGTCAAAACTTTACCAAGAGTCCTGGAATTCAGAAACAGACTGTCAACGAAAGGCCTTCTTCCTTGCTGAACCCAATACCGGTGAAATCAGAGCCTAACGAAAACACAGCTCTACACAACACCACACCATCGCCAGCGAATCCCACCAGGAACTTCGCTTCAGATCCTGCCTACAATTCCGTTCTAGACTTTAGCTCTGATTCCATACTGTCTGATTATAATTCCAAATTTGACCGTCCAGCCGAAGATGCCGGGAAAGAGCAGCGACCCAGCTCAGAAGATCACACAGAACCTACTTATATCACCCTCACATCTCCCCAAAATCCTGCCGAAGACAGGCCCGGCTTTCGGCAGTTTCATGCTTGCAGGCTCGGTCACACCAACAGATCTCCCTCAGCTTCGGACAATTTTCTCTACTCCCCGACTCCTTTGCAACCAATGCGAGTGGACAATATTGGTTCTCTACCGGTGCAGCCCAGTGCAGAGATCCCACACCACCAGGAACAAAGAGACGCTTCTGCCAGTCAGTCATCGACTCCACAACCGCGCCGTTACTCTCCTATGCCACGACTAGTTCTTGGAGAAACCAGTGCGTCAGCCAACGTCCAAGGACCCCCACTGCGAGGCAGCAGTCTGCACCAGCCCCTGACTTCCCACAATGACACACCTATGACACCCCTGTCCATCAACAATGATTTCCACCCCATGGCCTCGTATCACCACTCTGGTGCTGCTTATGGGAGCAGCCCCAACGTGCCTTATGGATATTACTGTAACGATGTACTTCCAACTCCGGCCCAGCAAGCTTACAGAAACCGCAGCATAAACATAACACTGACCTATAACTAAAAGATACCATCTTACACAACTTATAAGTGGATAATTCTATTAAATAAGAGGCAAAAGCGCGAAGAAAGCCAGCTGTCAATTTGAACAAATCATTCATTGTACATATTTGTGCCTTATTATAATGTCAGCCCTATCTCTGCTTTTGAAACTATCCATGCTAATTTTATGTGTATTATTGATTTTTTTTCTTTTATTACGAGAACTGATATCTTTACATCATTATTTTTACTCTTTCAATATATCTCTTTTTTGTCTTTATGTGCCTAAATTTTACAACGAATGTATTCATCTTTCTGTCCAACTGTTGCATGGGAACAATGCAAATGAAATTCATCTCACATTAACGCCACAGACCATTGTTCAAGTTTAAAAGTTATAGAGTGTTAAAGAGGCCACGTAAAAAAACAACCTTCATCACTCAACCATACCACGGAAATCAATCATGATTGGCATTTTGTGACATAGACATTCTTGTTATGCCTCGCATATGATAAAGATAAATTGCTTTGATCACACAAATGTTAATGTCTCCATATGACTTGTACAGACTACAAAGCTGTAATGAATACAAAAATAACACTATAACAAACTGTGCAATAGCTGTTGCTGTAAGTTTTTAAATAAATACTTTTGTCAAGTGTAATCTCTTGGAGGAAGCAGGCATAATTTAGAAAAATCTACCCTAGTACTTTTTACATAAATGCTGCTGCGTAGAAAAATGAATTCACACTGCTATTCTGGAGGTTAGGAGAAAGGAGGAGGGGAAAAGGTTGCAATGAGGCAAGAAGTGACAACTAAAGTGATAACAACAACATCACTAGAAAAAAAAAATCAAATGAATGAGTAGCATCAGAAAAAGGTAACTTTATAGAGAACTGCTATGTATTGAAAGTACCTTTTGTCGTAGTTTTCACATAGATCTAGATCTGTACATTCAATGGTTAGCAGGAATAAAACTCTCTCAGGTGATGCGACATCTCGGGCTGGTCACATGCGACACACGGTCTTTTGTGCTCACTTCCCAAGGGCCAACTTATCTCTGCGTTGATCGAATCATGGACAGGAGTTGCCTCGGATTATGTAGGAGATCGAATTGACACATAGGTGTTGACACAGTTTTCTTCTTTTTTTTTTCTAATAGTGCTATTGTGTGTATGTATGTGTGTGTGTGTGTGTGTGTTTGCGTGCGTGTGTGTCCTTTTTTCTTTCTTTCTTTCTTTTTTTTTTTTAATCGCGATGTCCTTGTGCGCACAATGGACCCGTGTATAAGTTCACATCCTATATGACATGGATTACGTGTTCGTGAGTGTGCTAACATGAATTCAGCACGTGTAGAGACTCAGACCCATGCGGGACAAACTGTGCAGGTGAGCTGAGTATATCGGTGTAAGCGCTCACGTGTGATTGTTACATCAAGATCAACCCGAGAATGTTGCATTCCCAGAACAAAAATATGCACGGACGATGAAAGTGTGTGTGCCGGCGTGTATGTGTATGGGCGTGTGCGTGTATGTGTGTGTATATATGTGTGTGGGCGTGTGTTGTTGAAGCTGTTTAAGTGGGAAAAAGAACAGCTTTTAAATGGTAAAAAATATCCATGTTCTTTTTTCTTTTTTTAAATGTCAAGTGAGGTAGGGTTTGTGCAGTGGTGCACAAATATGATTACATAGTTTAGTGACATACATATTATAGCAGTTCACTTCTATTATGCATATCCATTTATAACAACTGATAAACCGCATAGTGTAAGTTCAGTGTCGTGCTTACATTATAGAAATCCTTGGAGCATGTGAACACATTAAGTCTTGACCATTGACACAGACCAGTGTGTAGTAACGATGTTGTCAGCAGAACAGTCTGGGATAAATTAACTTTAGGGTCACTTCACACATTCACAACCAATTTGACTAACTATCGGCACAGGTGTAAGATATAATATTAGCAATATCACAGTAGAAAAGGGTCTCTCGCAGTACGCGGATAATTTGGTTAGATTAACATTATGGTGACGAGAAATTATACATACTGATGGCACCACACTGGCGCGGGCTTGTGGATATAGCTCCGTTCCGCGACCCATAAGGGCTTGAGAAACTAACAGTAATCATTTCAATTAATCCATTTTAAACATTAAGTTAACATTGGCATTAAGTTAACTTTGGCAAAGGGAAATAGCAGGTGTTTAATTGATATATTCCTGTGAGTTCTGTAACTATATAGTAATCAACACCGTGGCGCCATTAAAGAGGAACAGGATTAAAAAACAGACAAACAAAACAACAACAACAACATAGGCTACTTCTCAGAGAACACATTTAAGCAATGTCATATTCAGCTATGAACGGACAGCAAAATTTAATTACGACCCAAACCATCACCATCAGCTTATCTGCCATGAGCTTAACTTAAAACCATAGACGGAAAAGTGCCTTATGACGCACTTGTTTCACTACCAATCGTTCCAGCAGCAACAACAACAGCAATCTTATAGCATTTATGTTATTTCTACAACTTACCATTCTAAAAAAAAAAAACAGTTTGGATGTGCAAGCCAATTAAACACAATGAGAGAGTTGTAAAAGTGACCCCCAGCTTTCAACTCGCAGGTCAAACCGAGAAGCAATGGTTCCCCTCGCCCCTTTTCTCTCAGAATGATATAATATGCAGAACACAGCTAAAGTTTTGTTATTTGTTTTGGAAAAACTGTGAGTTCTTCAGTGCCAAATTGAGTACTTTGAATATGACTGAGAAATAATGACTTCAATTTATCACCCTTTCATGTTGGTCTTTTGTCTTTTTTTTACAATTTTAACCTCTACATTTTTTATAATCTGTTTAATCTGTGAAACTCTGATTTTCTAGTCGTGACTGCAACATATTAGTGTGTATCAAGCGAGTGTTGATGCATTTTATTATTCCTGGAAACAATCTCAGAATCTTAAATAGGTCCATTATCATAAACTTTCTCTAGTCGTTGCTTGCTGTTTTCATTGTTCAACTTTCTGACATTCTTGTTTGGACTCTCTGCCTACGAACCAAGTGCAATATATTTATTACTTTTCTCAACGGTGTGACACGCTGTAGATAACGTCTCATTTTTCGCCCTTTTTTTTTATATCTTGCTCGACAATGACAGCATAGACAAGAATACTTGAGAAAGTTCCGTCCATAAATTTCCATTGTATTCTTCTCTTCCTTACTCCTTCCTTTTTTTCGCAATCTCGCCACAAATTGAAATTTTATTGCAAATGTGAGCCTGTTTTTCCTAATGCAATGAATGTATTTTGTTTTCACCATTTTGAATACATATTACACACTTGTTCCACAAAATAATCATTCGTCATACTTTTTGTCTCTCCGAAACTTGTCTTATCGTATTGTAAGTCGTTTTCTATTTAGTCCTGCTTCACTTTAAAATATGTCATTGCCCTTTTTCTTTATCTTCCTTTTCTCTCTCTGAATATAATTATGTATCTTACTCTCCGTCCCTTGCTCTCATTCTCTCCTCCCCCGTCCCATTCTTTCTCTCTGTACGCTGTGTGTGTCTCTCTCCAACTCCAAAAGTCGCCAATCGGTCAAAAAATTTTGACAACCAATGCAACACATGATAAGAACCAGTGCATTCATTATTACATGTCATATGTTCTTAACACTTTGCAGTAGTAAATGAAATATAAAAGTCCTCTCGCCCGATCGGCTCTTAATTATGTGACATATTGATACCTGATCACTCAGATCATATTTAGGCTGAAATATGAGAACACACGATTTCAGAAAAACCCGACGGGATTCCCGACCGGAAGTATGCCAGACCTTTTCCTACGTAATTGAGTCACTAATACTACTCAGTACTTTTATTATTTAGAGGGCATTAGATTCAGTAGGCTCATAGCAAAGAGTTTTACTCATAAATTTCTTACCACCATAACGGGGTCAAGCTAAGAAGTGAGGCAAACTTACGGCCAAGACAAGACCAAGGTCATGGGTCGATGGAGTTTCCCGGGATAATGGTGAGCTCTATTTTAGTCGAGTATAATAGCTGAATGTTCGAGAGCCAAGTGAGGTTTGTTTGTTTGTTTGTATTGGAGTTTAACGGCACATCAGCACGATCAAGGCTATACTGTGCCAAACACGGTAAGATACGTTTACACGTCAAAAGGTTGATCAAGTCTATAGAAGAAGACAGGAATCAGAGCGGGACAGAAGGCAGGAGCAAGGAGAGAGAAGAGATGTCACCCTTGGAACGTTGAGAATGGCATGCCATGGGAGACATCCCACCGACGGCGGGCTTGCACCGCCTGCAGGTGGGAATAGAGAACTACTTATATACCCTCTGCCTCTATGAGCCAAATGAGGAAACTGTTCATGATGAGAACAATCTTATGAATGTTTGTATATTCTTTTATATATTAAGTCATAGTCTCACAACAGCATAAACATAAAGAAAGTGACAGATCAACAATGTTCACAAAAATGCAATATCTGCAGTGGCCGTTCTGATGATGGAAATGAATTAACTAAACCAGGCTGGGTACAGTACCATTCTTCTCTATATAAATCATGGCAGATTAAAAAAATAAACATCTTATCTGCCACGAATTCATCCTGACCAACTTGAAAACACAGATCGAAAACTGCCTTATTACTATAGGCAATTATCTCACTACCAATGGTTCCCTTATTGTTGTTATTGTTGTTGTTGTTGTTGTTGCTGCTGCAGTTTGGTCTCTATTATCAGTTATATTTCTGTTTAAAAGAAAAACAAACAAAACAACAACAATAACAACAACAACAAATGAAAAAAAACAATGTCCTTTTAAATATCAAATTCTCCTACTAGACATCATTATAAAAAGAAGGAGATTTCCCTAATACACATCATTTTTTTTCCAAATAGAGAGATTGTTCGGTTCTGCTCCACTGAGATAATTTCTTTCATGAGGGTACGTAACCGAGTCAAAGGGGGGGACAATTGTCATTTCCCCAGAGAGAAGGGCAGAGACAAAGGCTTGTCACGGCGCTGCCTGTGCTTAATCAGTTCATTTACATTTTTGAAGCCTAGGTTAATGGGAGAAATGAACAGTACATGCGGGCAGCCGTAAAAGTTGTATCTTCCCTTTGTTGTTTTCTTTCAAAGCAGATAGATCGGTCTCGTTTATGACAAATTTTACCATATGCCTCGTTTCAGTTTCAGCTCGTGCTCAGTCACTGCCGGAAGGAGCCAAGTGGAAAGAGATATATTATTTTTGCGTTTGTGTTTGTGTGTGTGTGTGTGGGGGGGGGGGGGAAGGGAGGCTGGGGGGGAGGGGGTGGGGAGGGCTGATTTTCTAACCCGTCCCCCCCCCCTCCCTCCCACCCCCCAATTCCAAAGGAAAG
>JBCEWB010122784.1:0-11455 GCA_039654565.1 Peronia peronii | reverse complement strand
GTGAACGTCTTTTTTGCCATAATAACTAAAAAGTTACATATTTTCAGCCCTTTCTAGACATTTTTGAAAATGCCATGAGGCGAAATTTCAAATTTCACCATTTTTTCATACTAAAAACCCATTTTTCTCTGAAACTTACCAACAGAATGGGATGCGCATATGAACGTTTTTTAGTTTTATTGTGAGCATGATGTGTGCCAAATTTGGTTAGAATTGGTTTAGAAACAAAAAAAGTAGATAGCAAAATACTGACAAAAAGCCAGGTTTTGAGGAAAATGTGTTCAAATTTTTTTTTCACGGAAAAATTGACATGGAGAGTTTTTTATTCGGCTTTTGGCCTGAAAACATCCTTTTTTTTTTTTTACCTACTAGCCCTCTCTTCATGACTTCTGTATCTTTTGTTGCCTCTTCCTGGCTTTCTGGGCATAATTTTTCTCGAATTTTGTTCCCTACCTCCCATCATTATAAGGATTCCAATAGAGCCACTTTCAGGTTTTTGGAGGCTTTTATGTGGTCCCCATATCGTTTTCTGTCCAAACCAAGTTTCTTTACCTTTACTGTGGTATATAGTCCACAACTAAGCTCTGAAATAGCAGAAATAAAGGAAAGGTTTACTATTTATAGGATGTGGAAGTTCATTCTAGAGTACCTGCTACTGATAATCTGCATGATCAGCAGTTTATTTTGCCTCATAGTGGTCATCCAATGTCTGACCATTGGAGACACTGGCACTGGAGTTCATGATTTTGCTAGATGAGGTCATAATCAAGTGTTTTATATACTCTTTGCCTACATATAATCAAATAGCAATGATCTGCGACTGCATGTAGCAGTCAGGTGGAGCCAAATCCTGGTTGACAGTAGGCTAGGCCTACCATTGAATGAGCATGGGTCAAACACGTTAGAATGGACATATCTACTTTTTTATACCATTTCTATACGCAGAAAAGGCGACCTTTTAAGAGAAAACAAAAACCCAAAATCGTATTTTTTTAGCAAAATCCAGATTTCAGGACCCCCTCCCCTTAAAAAAGAATATCAATGCATTGCACTATGAATACCATTTTATTATTACTTACATGTTGAACCATTTGCATGCAGATATTTATGAGAGATAATTTTGTCATCTTTTGAGCAGTTTTATGTTTGTAATTATCTGTGTTATTCATAACCATGCTGAGGAACTTTTAGGAAAGCAAGGTGCATTGTGAGACAAAAGGAAGGAAAAGTTAATACTTATATGTTGATTTGTGGCCATCTATGGGAATTGAATGGGAGAGGATGAAAAAAAAAAAAAAAAAACAAAGCAAAAAATAGAGAGCCCAGAAGATGAGAAATAGATGAATAGAAATACAGAATGAATATAGATATGGCAGATGTGTGTGTGGAAGAAAGAATGAGATAATTGTATGAGAGTGGTGTGGAAATGAGAGAGATAATGAAGACAAAAAGAAGCAGAAAAGGACAGAGGAGGTACATGTCTGAAAGAGACAGACAGAGAGAGAATAAACAAACAAACTGAAAATATAGGAAAAATAGCAGTTGGGAGGGAATCGACAACATTTTCCCAATGGCATTATTTCTGTAGCGCTTTCATACCTCAGCAGCTTTATTTATTACTCTTAGCATTACAAGAATATATATATGGATTACTGTGAAATAACATGATTATGTATCTACCTCAGGAAAATTAGCAGACTTTTTTGGGGGTTGTCTTTTTTGTCTGCATGAGATATTTCTACCACGTATTGTTCAATTTTTTTGTTTGCTATACGATATGACATCAATTTAAGGAGAAAGAACGATGTAGTTTCAAATTGCAAAACAGTCTCATAACATTTTGCTTTCAGACCAGCAGTTCCTGTCAACTTCATGATAATCATTGCAAGCATGACAAAAATTAGATCCAGTGCTCGCAGTTTGAAAAAAAAGAAAGGAAAATATACTGAGGATGAGGCTTGACTCTCTCCTTTTCTGTAATCTCCCCTATCTATTACAAAGACTGACACACTCTCTTACATAATACAAAAGTAGTAACTGAAACATTGCTATGTACGAGGAACTGCTGTCTTTGGCATTATCAATATATGACATCACATCACACCACAGAGTAAGATTACACCAGACATTACCAGGATTTTGAAACTGACATGTAACTGAGACTCAGTTTGTGTGAAAAAAAGAAAAAATGTTTGTCACCATAGCAGTCTCTATTGTTCTCCCTTTATCATATGATGTTTGCAGATTATTGTATATAAATATATTTTGTGTGCAGGTGTGTGTGTGTGTGTGTGAATGTGTATGGGCATGTGCTTTGATATATATTTTACTGTGTAAACATATGCATCACACATACGATAAATTTACTGTTATGCATACTGGTTTATTGCAAATTGGAGGTAACAAAAGTTCCTGAAAAATGAGGCATTATCTAATATTAGTGCAGTGACTTCAATGTGAAGAGCCATTTCTGTGGGATAGGTAATACTTGGGACTCAAAGGAAGTCAGTCAGCTTGAAGTTACTTAGCATGAATAAAATACTTGAGCTATTTCCCCTTTATTCCGTTTTTTTTCCTTCACTCATTACATAATATGTATTATGACGTTCTTGATAAAGCAGCAAAATTATTATGTATTGTCAAAGGATGATAGTGGCTAAGCAAAAATCGTTTTGAAGGCTACACTCCAGCCAATATTAGCAGCATCATAAAGCAATATTTGGTTGCCCTTTGTACTATCAACAACTGGAACAGATAGCCTTTCTCATGCCACTGCCTGAGCTGGGTCTCTGATAAGACTATCAGTGTCTCTAACAATTACTGCAACAACACAATAATCCAGTGGCAGTATTTCAAGGTAGGGAGGTAAGCTTTTCAGGTATTGAAAGAATGTGAGCATTTAATTCAGTGTTAAAAGATCAGCATTAATGTCATTCACGTGGTGTTTTGTATGTGGAGATCATTGCTCTTGGAGAGATAGTTAACATGGTGAAAGTGTTCAGTTCTGAGTTAAAAATATATGATCAAAGATTGATATCATTTTGCTTTTTAAGACTAAGATGTGTTTGGTTTCAGTGGAAGTGTTCCCCGATTGTACATGATTTTCTGAAATGTTTAGAAGTGATGAAAGCCATTTTTGAGAAAAGTGTAGCACAAGCAAGTGAAATGAGTCAGACATCTGAGGCGGCTATGTTGAGAAAATCAGATTTTTCTAACCTTGGTGTCACCTGATGAGTGCCCAAGACCACGACTGTGGCTTCTTGGTTGAGTATGCGAAGTCACGAGGATCATAACTGCTGTTTTCCATCTCATTAATCCTTTGAGTGCTAACCTTTATTTATATGCATATCCAAATAGGGACTTAAATTTGCAGATTTGTGACATTCTGACCCCCCATTTGCAAATTTAAGTGCCTATTTCGATATGCATATAAAGAAAAAGTGAGTACTCAGAGAGTTAGCTTTGAATGTGAAAATATCATTATAGAAAAGTTGTAACTGAATAATATGTCCATGGTTACTTATTACTTCACACATAAAAAATTTGACGCCAGACTCATTTTAGTTGGTTGTGCAGTGATTCAAAGTTTTTTCTTCCATCTGAGAACTTCTCATCATCTGGCAGGTCTCTCCTGAGGGCTGCACACCTCTGTACATTATTCCGATGTGGTTGTGAACTCATATTACCCATGTTGAAGTCACTCCTTGATGAATAAGTCAGATGAGGATGAAGAGTGAGCGAAGTGATCCATGTGACAGAGGGGCATAAAAAGAAAGTCTGCATAAACTGATCATTGTAATGGAACTGTATCTGTGTGAAAGAAAAGAATGATTAAAGTGATCTTTATGATAGACCTGTATAGAAGAGAAGAATGCGTAAAGCAATCATTGTAATAGAGCTAGATGAAGAGAGAAAAGAAATGAATTTGTACAGTGAGGGCTGAGATAGATAGGATGGAATATAATTAATGATCATACATGAAGACTCAGAACTGGCATATTTCTAGAAGCTTAGCTTTGAAGCTCAGCAATGATTTTCTCACACAGATGTCATAGTTCTATTTTTCTACATTTATTTGATACTTCACTACTCTAGTATATTTTACATCTGATTATTTTGTGCTCAACTCATTTTGCTTACAAAGTTTGCCATATTTTGTTCTGGATTAATCTGCCTCTTTTCCAAGATTTAGTTGTTTGTTTGTCTTTTGTTCTGCCTTTTGCTTGCTTATTGCTTTTTTTTCTTCCCGATATTCTTTTCTTATATTTTGACTCTTTCCCTTGAATCTCCCATCATTGCCTTCATCATTTTCTTCCCAGCTGCATTTACTTTTAGTATTAGAAATCATTCTCAGTAGCATTACAAATTAATATCAGAGAATTGTACAGACTGATTAGATTCATCAGATATATATTGTGGGTTAATCCAGTAATTTGAATCTCATCCAAATTCTATAGAGCATATTAATAGTTGGCATTCTCCTGAACTTACGATGGCTATTTCAAAGTGGAAACTGTATAATTTACAGAGTGATCTGATGAACATGATATCACAAGAAACTTTGGTGACAGGCTTTCATTTTATTCACATTCACAAGAATTAGACATATCTTATATGGCTACAATATCTCAAAAGATGTGAAGTATTTTACTCCCATGTGCTTATGAAAGGTATCTTACTTGAAGGATGAGAAGGAAGTTAAATAAAGACTTTCTGTCAACTGAAATCATGGATAGATTTAGATCATGTTTTTATACAAGCACAGATGATGTCTCAGTTAATGTCAGAGGAGAATGAAATATTTATATAAGCAGATTTATTGTGTTTATATATGTCAATGGTTGAATGAACTGTGTACAGTGGGTTTGTTATTTCCTCAATGACAGCAATTCAGCCATGGCCCTACTGCTTTAGCACAAATGATGTACATTTATTTATAAATTAATTTATATTGGAAAGGAACCTTTATAGTAATTTCACATACTATATACATGTACCTATAAGATACATATTATGATGAGTCTTTGTTCTTAGTCCTTTACTATCGACGTGCAATAAAATAAAGAAATAATGACTATAAATGAATGTTGTAATGTTAATATGTTATACTTATTGTTATACTTATTAATGGTGTAAAGGTCTCATGAATAAAATTTAGATTTAAACCAAGCACATATGGCTTCCTTTTGTGTTGTGAGTATCATTACTGGTAATTTCTAGTTATTAAGTCTTTCTAAATTTTTACTGGGGACGTTTTCAGGAACAATGGTGCAATAAAAATATTTATAGATAGGACAAGATAATTTGCTGATAGCATACTCTGACCAAGTATTACGGCCAATTGTTCCTTTATAAAGCTTCAATTGTTCTTCCATTATTTTGAGAAATAGAAACAAAATTAACTAAGAAAAAAAAAGCCTTGATGTATATCTGCTTTTATCTTACATTATTAAATTTAGTTGCCAAAAATGTGATATCTAACTTGATATCTACCTTGATATGCTAAATTCATATAGAAGCGACTTTTGATAAAGATTTTTACTCACTGCCCTTGAAATGGTTCATTCTGCAAGATAAGACAGGGAAGGCAAAAGAGAGAAGTAGATAGATAACATAGCCAGATGGACTATACTGTCGGCTTGCCCACAAAGAGATACCACGGATAGAGTTGGTAGCGTGAACTGGAAAGATTTTAGGACATAATAGTGCCTACTACACTGTGACAGTATGTCTCAGAGAGAATCAGTCGCGTCCATTTCAAACTGCACCGTATCTACAAGGAATGACAGACATATACATTATATATGTATAATATATTATACATATTCATAGAAAATTCATCCACGATTTCAATTAAACTCTAAATATTTGTCAGTTTATTCTGTCGGCACTGAACTTTCGTTATCACTTGTAAATTCTGGTTTATAAGACTTCTTCGAATAGACATGAGCATCTAAGGAGTAATATCATATATTATCATCAGTTATCGTTGCAGCTGGTTGATGTTCTGTCCACTGACGACAAAACGAGAGCAGATTAGCTGTTTCTACAGGTAACACGTTTCTTACATATTTCGGTGCATTTATTGTGACACACTGATGCCTAACTGTTCTCGACCTTATCAGTATGTCCCCGTTTTTGATTTGTTGTTGTTGTTATTTTTTTTATATATATAGTACAGTCGCCTATTCAGTGAAAATTTATACTCATGAGCCTGTCACGCCAGATTTGTTCAGATCATCAGTCTTGTTCCTCATTAGGGGCGGTATGGCTTTTGTTAAATTATGTGTTTGAAGATTCTGACAATAGAAATGCTTCCATCTCATCAATTTCTCTTCTATTCAATTGCCAACCATCAATAGCAGAGAGCGCCAGTTCAATATCATTCTGGCATAAGTCATGAAGATGAATTCAATAGCGTAAAAAAAAAAAAACCCACACAAAATGATTGTTGATGTATTGATATTGTCTGCGTGATTGATTAGTTGAATTGATTAATTAGTTTAAATATACGGGTCATGTTTGAAGTTAGTCGACTCATTGGCGGATTCCCTTCCCGCGATGTAACTCTTTTATTCTCAGGCTGAAACCACTCGAATTTCAAATGCACATAAATCTGGTTAATGAAACTTTAGTTCCGGGAAACATACAACTTTAGCACTGCTGTGAATGGATACTATTTAATAAAGGAGCAATGTCACGGATTTTAATATACGAAAGACAAAACCTGATGAACGTTCCGATATTCTGTGAAATACGAAACTTTCGATGTTTATTTTTGAAATAACTACAGCCTTGTTCCGACTAGTAAACCTTGGTTGGCAAACTATCAAGGTGAAAGAAATTTTCCTAATCAAACCTGTCCTGCGAAGATTTGACTTCCCCAGATCCAGTCTTGGGAACACAACTCGTCAGGAGGCGCCCTTGAGACTTCAGGTCAGAGTAGAGGAAGACGTCATTCTGACTAGAAGATGCAGTGGCATTAAGCTTATTGTAAGATATGATAAAATGTTTGGAATCGTTTATTATTATATGCATAAACTTATTGTTAAGGCTGATGGGAAGTTACCTATCAGATGAATCGAAAAGAGGACGTGTTCCATTCTGTGCTACATAGTAACTTAGCAGAGTATTCGAGCCAAGGCAATTTTCTCTCTTCGTTCTCTGGCTAGCAATTTCACGAGATCACAATTCAGGAAACATCATACGAATCAAAAGACCAGAAGTATTGTTGTCATTCTTTGTGGATACGGTGCAATTTGAAATGAAGGAGACTGATTCTCTCCGACACATACTGTCACAGTGTAGTAGGCACTGTTATGTCCTAAACTCTTTCCAGTTCACGCAACAGCACTATCCGTGGTATCTTTTCTCAGCAAGCTGAATATTTAATATCAAAACATGTTTTTGTACACAATACATGTTTTGCATCGTCATAGTCTATGGTAATTTTCTGTTATTACTATTAACGTCATTGCTTTCAATATTGTTCAGGCAGCTATATTATTAAGATCGTTGTATAGGCGAGTCAGGCGCACTATAACAGATATTAATTTCAGTTTGTCTGTGAATTTGGCCATTTTTATGGACATTTGTCTACTCTTATCATTTCCATTTGTCGAGGATATTTCAAAGAAGACCACTATATCACCCACCTCTCCTCCCCCTCCCCAAAATGAATTGAAAAAGTATGTCGTCCACGTAGACAGGACATTGATATGGTTTTAACAGCAAAAAGTGGCTGTTTTCTTCGTCTAGAATAAGTGGGCACATTGCCCAGAATGAAAGACTGGAAAATAAATATCATAAGCAAGTTTCGGTTAATAGCAAAGTAAGTTCGAGAACCAAACATCATGTATAATAATATACAATGAATTTGTCTGTACATCAAGGTAGTGTTTATGCCTACTTCAGTCAAAATTATTGTTAAAAAACAACAGCAGCAAAGCCGTGCAAGTTAGTACAACAAAGACACCCAAATTTCCGTGTCGTGACATCAAATATAAAGTTCTTTCTTCTTGGAGTCACGCCGAAAAGCAGATGAACGTCTCAGACTGGAATAGAAGATGCTTTAGTGAATTTTCTAACAGTTACTCATTTCTGGTTTGATGTGGTATCGCGTGCATAATCTAAATGTCAAATTCCGGAGTTGTGAGCTTCTGTTGCAACAAATTTAATCGGTGATAAGCTGATTTGACACACCGAAGCCGGCAATTGTTTCCTGAACTAAACTAAGTTTTATGTCCCGAGCTTAAGGAAGTAAAGCTTAGTTCAAAGAGAAGATGAATGGTGTTAATTTCCCATAGTGTCATATCTCGGAGATACTTTATTTTGTATCGCGTCAAAAATGAAGATAAGTGCTCTGTCACATAGAATTGTTCTTTGAGCCTAAAGGAATTATACTTTAATCAAAGAAAAGATAAAATTACTCTATCATATCATTATATGAGTGTTCCTCGATCTTACATCTATTGAAAGAGAAGCTGACAGGTCTGTCACATTAGTTGTGTTTCGAGCATGAAAATGTGGTCAAAGTGATGACAATCAAAAACATGTAGCTGTAAATTCTTCTTCTTGTTAGCCTGTTACTCCGTCTGGAGTCGTCGAGGCACTCTTTGGTTGACCTTGGTTGACAAACTATCTAGTTCAAAGAAAATTTCCAAATCAGACTTCTCCGGAGACTGTCACGAGTCATCGAGGCATCTTTGACAAGTTGTGTAACAGTTTTCTTTATCCATATCAGTTGTATGTTACTGTTAGGAGGTGTGTCTCCTCCAACATTTTTAAAAGTCCATTACTGCATGTTGTCGGGCCATCTTTCATTCTGCCCTATCTTTATTCACTTCTCTACTATTATTCATTGTAGCGAGTGCAGTTTTAGCAAGATCACTAGATCTTGTTATATAAAAATACCATGTCAATTCTTATTTCTTCAACTTTGTACAAACGTTTTCCATCCATGAATCTCCAGGAAAACTTTTCTACAGTGGTGAAAAAAAGGGAATTATTAATCTTGTCTGCGTGATTGATTAGTTTGAATATACTGGTCATGTTTGAAGTTAGTCGAGCTACTGACAGATTTTCTTCTTGCGATGTAACTCTTTTATTCTCAGCAACAACCACTTGGATTTCAAATTCAGATAAATCTGGCTGATGAAACTTTTATTCCTTAGAAGTTTTCCTGGGGACTCATGTTTTTTTTGTCCAACGATTCTGATGATCTGTTAATTTATAGTATGATTCAAGACCTTACCGATTTCTTTTCCCAACTCGATGTAAGAAAAATCTTGCTCGCTGATCCGTTTGTTTCTAATATAGTTCAATTATGAAATGCTCAAAACATTTTTGGTAGCATTTCGTGTCCAGTGCTTGTATTTTTCTTAGCAGTTTAGCAGTCAGTTTCTATGTCTCGCATGCAAATGGAGTAAACTGAAAATATCGGTTCATGCAGAGGTCTGACTTCGTTAAAATATATTCCTTAAATAATATGATAGACGTCTTTATTCTTTTTAAATTAATTACTGATTCTCTTTCTCGCCCGATTTAAGATATTTTATGCCCAAAGCTGAACATTCTTAGAAGCTGATCTCGGCATGTACAAATAACTTCTAAAGGCCTTACAGAGAAAGATCCTAATAATATTAGCACATGCAGTTCTAGATAGTTGTCAATAAGTAAATATTGATCGTGTATTAGTGAACATGCTCGAATTTCTCAAAACCCTTTTTTGGCTTTTTTGACAATTAGATTATCAAGACTCCATTCGAGTAGGAATCAGCAACAAATTATTTACGAATTAAACGGATTGTTTGGGTGGCTCACTAAACTTTACCCATAAATATCGATTGCTACAATGGAATCAAAATATCAAACTTTGCACAGCTCTTTGCTCTCAGAAGTTTTCAAATAAGAGCATCAGAGAGTTAAATGGTCCTGTCATATCGTGAGACTGCCACCTGAACAGCCAGCAACGAGAGTCATGCCTCAAGAATATTGGATAACCAAAGGAAATGTGATTGGATGGCCCACTGCAAGAAGCACAAGCTCAAAGAAGCTATCTGTCACCGAAGTCCCAAACCTGGCCTAGAAAGACCACTTCATCCATCTCAACACGTAAAGGCAAACGAAGAAAGGCAAGGAAATGAAATAATTCAATAGAGCTCATAAAACAGAAAGAAAAAAAATCACTGTCATAGTTTTCATGCGTTTTTTTCTAGTTTTAATCAGAGTAAAGTGGTCATTTCTGTCCACTCAATGAAAACTAAGGTTAATTACTTTAATAGTCTACAAAATGCTATACCATTGCTGTCTGCAGACGAATAATCTAATAAGTAAGATGAGAAGACACAGTAAATGTCTTTGATTGAAAATTTTAATCAAATTATATCTAGACAATTTTGTGCCAGTAGAAGAAACCAAAGAAGCTTTACCAATGGAGACGTTTATCTAATCAAATCTAATAAATGTCAAGGCCGCAGTTTTAAGAGATACAAAGCCTTATACAGATTCAGGATAAGCAGAGAAATCATTATTCACTGGGACAATAATTCTGTGATTTTTGCCTCTCCTAAGGCCTTGTAGTTAAAAAATAAGAACTGTCTGAAAGATTTGAAAAAATTAATGTTTCAGGGTTGAATCCTGGCCCTCTCAGGGTGTAATCAGAAAGGATGACGATCTTGCTATCGGACACCTTTTGGCGCCACTGCAGAAGAAAGTATGCCCCACTCCAAATATTTTTTTGATTTCTTCGGTCACTTTAGAAAATCTCCTTAAATCTATTTTCAAGTGCCAGGGTCTGGTTCAAGATAACGGAAGTTAAAATTTCTGTTAATGTGTTCAAATTTTTGCTTCTCTTTCTTTTCCTTTGTGTATGAGGTTTTTTTTTTTTTTTTTTTTTTTTTTTTTTTTTTGAAGTCAGTTACCAAAACCGTATGTAATAATGAAGTCGTAGTTAATGTAGGTATAGGTAGATCCCTCTGTTTTCCCATTAGAATAACATACACATAAAAAAATGTGAAAATAATTATCATAATAAGCAAATAAAAACAAAAGCAAAAAAGTGAAAACAGAAAGAAAAAAAAAAGTAAAAACAAACAGAAGGACAGAAATGAGAAATTGGAGGACAGAAGGGATGCTAAGTTTTTCATGATGGCAAAGTCACTTTTCACAATGGAAATGCACAAAAAAAAAATTATCATCTTTCCTCCTGCTTTGTTTATCATTATTTCTGCAATATTGAACTGTGCAATGTGTCTCGCAGCCTGTCAAAATGAGACATAAAGGAGTTAGTGATGCACTTCCAGCACGACAGAGAGGCGGGAAGAACGTAACTTTTGAACTCTGAAGCGCCGCTTTCGGAAATTCCTGGAGAGTGCCGTGTAGTGCTGGGCATCGATTTGGATTTTGATAAACTGGATTTTCGAATTATCCATTTCGTAGCAACTAGGTCTAAACT
>JBCEWB010122773.1:0-11455 GCA_039654565.1 Peronia peronii | reverse complement strand
CACCGTGTTTGGCACAATATAGCCGTTATCATGCTGATGTGCCGTTAAACCCCAACACAAACAAACAAACAAACAATATACCCCCCCCCCTCCAGGGGAAGGTTAGTGACCTCATCTTTAAAGGTGCCCCTACAACATTGGCACAAGTCAAGGGATAGACAACAGGTAATATAATTATTAGAGAGAGAGAATGAGAAGACTAGTGGGTGTTCCCAAAACGCCTCCATGTCTATATGTCAGGAGGAATAATGATCTGTTTGTTATCTGAAATACTGTATATATATACGTGTATTTGAATACCAAGCTCTTTGCCATTGTTTTACTTTTTGTTTCAGTTAAGGCTGATTTTCCATGTGATGCTTTGCTTAATGTTTCTTTAGCAGGATGTTGAGGTGGGAGGTTTGCATTAGAATGTAGGTTAGATCTGTTGTTTGCCTATGAGTGAGTGGTACAACTACAAATGTAGATGGAAGAGTATCTTCATTGTTTACTTTCTTGCTCACAAAATATTTCCAGGAAAATATTTAATACAACGATTTTTTCTCTTGAAATATACTTTAATAGGAAAAGAGAAAACTACAATGTTAAGTCATTGTTTCAAATACTTAATATTCTTGGAGGATAAAATACAACCTATGATTCGGGAAAGACAATCAAACTTCTGCATTTATAACACAATTGTTGAATTGTATTGAAAATTGCAGAATCTTTTTCTTTCTTTTTTATTTTTTAATTCTATGTATATGGAAATGTGTGTGATAACACTTTTTTTTGTATCTTTAAGTATGTCCCAGAATATTTCCAAAAAGGAATAGCTGAGGCCACATATGAGCAAAAGAAATCAAGCAGACAATAAAACATGAAAAATCAGACCAACACAGTGTTATGCTATCCCCACCTGCAGATACTGCAATAGGCCATACTCTTCAAACATCTGCAGATGCATTGCAGGATCAGGAGTGAACAACTACCTGAATACTCACTGCTTTGACACCAATGCAGAATACAGACTGTTTCAGTTGTTTTCACAGATTTAAAAAAAAGCCATAGTAGTAGTAGAACCATGACTATTTCCCAAATATATTTTCTATTTTATTGAGAATTGAATAGATAATTTTCTATAGTGAGAGTTGTTTGAGGTCGGAATGCCATGATATAATTGTGACACAGAAAGAATTGAAACAATGTCAGTGTAATTTGCTACAGATTTACATCAGTGTAGTGGGAGTGAAAATTCTTTCAGCATCTGGATATCCGGATATTTTGGTGGGTTTTTTTTTTTTTTTCTTTCTCACTGTATGTTCCTCCTTCATGAAGTAGCCTATATCCAAACCTTCACAAAGAGGTACTATCAATTAATATTTTGTCATCCTATGTCTAGAAAAATACAGCACAGTTTGTTGCTTCATAGAAGTCAAATGATTCAAAGTCAGCGAATTGTGTTAATCTACAGAAATATACCCTTCATTTTCCTTCTTTTTTTTTAAATTTTGAAATTTGTCTATCATCAGTGTTTCATCTATTCATATTACTCAGAAGGCAAAGCGCACTGTAGTTTGTTCAGCATGAAATGGCAATTTTGTGAGGTATATTTTTATATTAGGAATAATGTATTAGTCAAGGATAAATAACTGTAAACCAGAAAAAAAAATCATTCTTTTATGTCAATTATAGCAATGTGTCATTGGCAGTAATTATTTTTAACTCAGAAATAAGAGTTTTTAGGAGCATAATGATTTTGTATATTTGTAATTTAAAGTATGATGATGTACTTGTTGTGAAAGAAATGTATAGCATTCCAGTAGTGAATTTATAAATTCTTAAATGCAGATAAAGATCACTATAGATCATGCTCTAGAGTCTTGAGTATGCAATTTTAAGTATACCTGCAGGATCTTGATCATTACCAAAGATCTGCTAGCAGTTGCTGTTCCAGTGGTTGCCTCTGAGTCACAAAGATTTTCTGCTAATGATAGAAAAAAAAAGTAAACCAGCACTATTCAGGTAGAGATGTGATAACGAATATACATGTAATACTAATATTGAGATCAGATGGTAGCTTTTTATGTTTATCTCATTTCATTGTTGAATATTGAGGGAAATAATTATTTTTTTAAAGTCATTATGTTCAAAACAAACCTCTTTGTTGCATAAGATCTTTATCTCCATTTCCTCCTTCAATCCAAAATTGAAATTTTTATTTCATTTACTCTTTTAATCCATGTTTCATTTTTAAAATTATTTCTGTTACAGCAATATGCCACCAAAAGTCAAATAACAGAAGGATCATGAAATTTATCTTTACTTCTCATTGTCTTTGAACCTGTTACTAACTAGTCCATCTAATGAAAACAGCTTACTTATGTCAAATCTTTTCCATACATTTACTCATTGGTATTAAATCCCTACCATAACGTACTAACCACTGATGTTTACATTCACCATCTTATTTAAAAATAACACTCAGAGGAAAAGAATAAGAAATTGCACCAATTGTCACATTACAGCAGATTTTACAACATTTGCTAGATTAGTGTTGTGATATCCACATCATTTTATCTAAAATTTCACTCTGAGTGGAGTGGCAAAAATGCTAAATGTTAAATGTTAGACAGGTTTCAAGAAACCAAGTTAAACCCTGAGCCAAAGGCTTACATGATGTTGGATTATTGCTAATGACTACAATTCTACAGTCTCAGAGACATAAAACGTGAGTGATAAGAGAGAAAGACAGGAAGATGTCGCTAGCCTCTTTAGGGAGAAACACGAATAGAATTGTGCAATATTCGGATTAAGTTATATGTGTTGACATTCATTGCACATGTATTATAAATTCACAGTATGAGAACTTTACTTTACACTGTTGTTGGTTAAAAATGCAGGAAAGATGACACGGATGTGATGAAATATGTGTTACAATCACTGCTCATGATTGGCTTTTCTTGTTGTTATTCATTATTTCGTAAAATGTTTAAGAATTGAACCAGTTTGGTTTGATGCCTCTGTGCTTGGAGACAGTTTGCCCAAATATGATAAATGTATAAAGCAAGGGTCTTATTATTCACAGTCAGTTTATAGGTAATGCTTACTTTCATAGATACTCTTTGATATTCAGCACATTCTTCAAGAGTTTAACATGCTATGTGTCAGTTTCAGGAATATGCTCTTAGCATGCTGTTTGAAATATTAATTGTGTCACTGTTGCGAAGATGACAAATTTCCTCAAAAATCTTTTTATTTTTTTAATTCAAAATTAGTAGATGAATATGTCTTGCGGCCAGTCAAAATGAGACGTAAGTCGCTGGGCTAGAACGGAGAAATCGGTCTTTGAATGTGATGAGGGGGGTCAGACATCGAATTTTTTTTTATTGCAGAAATCGAAAGTGCATTCATTTCTGAAGAACTCAGTATTGGTCTTACCCTCCATTTATAAATATTAATTCATGAAGATCAGGTTTTTTGTGAGGTAAGTATGTAGATTTATGCGTTCGACCATTCATTTAAACTAGATTTTCTCGGAATTTCGGTCATTGCTGGAGGTCCCTCCTTGTCTTTTTAAACTGCAATATCTCTGGCTAGAATAAGGCTAGCTCAAAACTTTTTTCACCACCTGAAATGGTATGAAATAAGTTTTCACGTGATACTAAAAACTCCATATGGTGAAAAATCGACATACATCTCATTTTGACTGACTGCGAGACATATTTAGAATCTTTCAACATGTGTTGTGAGGAATCATATGCCACTCAGGTGAATGAAAAGGCAGTTGTGTATTTGTGACTTTAAATCTCCTTGGTTTTCTTAAGAGAAAATCTTTTTATCACATTAATGTCAATCTTATTATTATGCTTTGGAAGTACATGCAAGATTGATGCAATTTGGCACAAGATATGACATGTTGACTGGATTGAGATCTGTATGATTTCTCATTCAGATACTACTGTTTGCTCAGTATTTGGCCCTATTTTGCAGTATGCCTGGAACGTGGCATTCTATGTGACACCATTTTAGTGTACTCTTTTAAATATACAGCAAAGCACATTCATTTATAATAAATTAGGGGAAAGATCTTAGATTAAAGTACTCAGTTTTTTATAATATTTTGCATAGATTAGATACAAGTTCCTACACCTGATATGCATGCATATACTTTCACACTGCCTTTTGCTGTGTAGAATAAAAAAAAAAAAAATTGAAATTTTATCTTGCTTTCACTGACATCTTTATGTCATGTCTGTGTTTCTTACAAACAGTTCTTACCATTTTGCTCTGAAGAAAATATTTAATTAGTCAAAGCAGAAAGGGAATGTATTTTATTTTGTGCAAACTATTATTCACAAGTAGGTTCCTGGTCATCACCAATCAAAGGTATAGATTAGAAAATATTTTTACTACTGGAATAAGTTTAGCAAACTGTTTATTTTTAACTCTCATAGTGGTGGTATAGTCAGCTAATTTTTAGAATGACAGTTTCATAGTTTGCATTTCATATTATGAATTCTTTCAAAGTGTGGTCATTTTCTGTACAGATGGTTTATGACACAAATTAATGAATTATACATAAATGTTATAAATCACACATTCATATTATGCCAAATGCAAAGTAGTCCTGTTGCTTATACATTTCAAATGTTGTATGAGATGCACTGGCCAGAGCACATCATCATTTTTTTTACAAAGGTGATAAACTTCTTCTCATTTTCTATATTGCCCTAGTAAGTACAGCCCAGCCAGAAGTACATGATGAAACTAATCTTGTCATCTGCACACTGGAGCGACAAGGGGGCTATATGTTGGACAACATTTCCAGTATTCATCATACTATTTTTTTTCTTTTCTATATTTTTGGATAATGAAGTTTTTTTTTCTAAGCATTTTCAACATCAGAGCAATATAAATTATATTAAACTTAAGAAAATGTGCTTTGGAAATTTTAAAAGGTTTCGTAGGAATGTCAAATACATCATTAAGATTTCCCCACACTAAGTGAATTGGAGTTGAAATAAAGCTTTGTTCATGTTCCCAATACTGCCATGCTTCTGTCAAAAAAAAAAAAAAAATCTGCGGTGTATTGTTGTGTCTTTTGATATGTATAGTTATGGGATTGTGGCCTGGTTATCAGTGCTGTACAATTTTGATGTAATTGTGTGACTCCAATTCTGTTGTTGAAAATCAGTTGTATTGATTAATTATAACATTTGATTCCAATAGGACTTTAATAAGTCATGATCTTAACTGGATTTGGAGTTTTATTGGCATTTTCCTCCCCTTCAAGCTGTACTCCAACCTGATGATTCTCAGAGGTCAAGGGCAAAAGTCTCAAAAACTGTTGTATAATACATGTTCAGTAATATACATATCTTTTAAAGAATTAGTTTTTTATCACACAGATGAACAAATATAAGCCATGTGAACAAAGGGATATAAATATATGTTTCTTTGCAAAGATTACTCTTTTGATGTTGAATTATTTTTTGGCTCTTTTCATATTGTATCAGGGGCTCACAGAGTGCTCAGTTCTGATCTCTAATAAGTAAAGTCAAGGAGAAATTTCATTAGTTATTTACATACATGTCTTGTCTTTGAGCTCACCAGAGATTCTGATATATTACCTGGAGTTTACTAAGTGGCAATCTATTTTACATCAGTAAATTTTTTTTTTTTCAATTTTTTGCATCGTATACATGTATAACATGTTTTTGCTCATGACAGTATATTCATGCATTTGCATATTCTTTCAATCAACTCGATTTTTATTTAATGGTAAGTCTTAACAAAAAAAATGGTGTGCATTCAATGTATATATTGTCTTGCATTTCACAAAGTGATTTGGAAGTCCTTTTGTCCAGAAGACTCCAGGCCAACAGACTTTTTTTTGTTTGCTATGTCAAGTATGTTTTGTCTTTGTTGGTTTTTTTGTTTTTATTGTTGTTAAAGTATTACTTTTTTTTTTGCATCAATGGATGTTTAGGCATAATGTATTTATATTTATATAAGTTGGCACAGAAAGAGAAATCTCCTTCAATCACACATGTAGAAAATAGAATAAAGTCATTGCTATGTCATCGAAGAATGAAATAAAAGTAATTCAGATTCACACCAGTATCTGTGAGAAACTTAAATGCTCTGCAGCTTTCAAGATAATTACGATACATTGAGAAAAATTTTCAAGTATTGTTGACATAAGTAAAGATTTCAGAAATTATGCAATAGATTTTTTTGTTGTTGTTAGGGAGGCTTCAAAAGAAGTAATAATGCATGCACCTTTATAAGTAATCTGACTTTTCAGAGATGTAAGGAAAATACTTGACGTATTCATGAGAGACATTTCATTTTGTCTCACTGTATGTATGATTGAAATATTGGCTGTGTGAGTTTTTTCTGATACTATCCATATCATAGGAAAAATGCATTTAGTCAAGTAGAACACACTTCAGATGGCAGTGAACAAGCATAGATGTGTATTTCTCTTTTGAGAATCAGCACAGAATCTCCTGAATTAATTAACATTGAATTCATTGGTTGTTACTCTATGCTTGTGATTTAAAATCTCCCTGGTTTTCCCACTATTCCTCTTTTTGAGTGCTAATCTATAGAATGCTTGACATCAAACATCACTTAGGTAGTACAGAGTGTAATAAACTGAATGAGTCTGGCAGAATGAGCCATGAATCACAATTTATACTCATACTCATACTCAGGAAAGATGAGAGTGTAAAGTGCTGTGCCGTTGAAAGTAGTGGTATTATTTGCATTTACATTCATGTTGTATAATTATTTGTCCCAGCATGCATTTTGTACAGCTTCATACAGACGTTGATAAATTTCTCCATGTAATGAGCCATTTTGACTGTCACCCAAATTACTTCCCTTTGCCAAGTACAAGCAGTATAACACAAGCATTGTAAAGAAGGAAAAAAATCACTTTTTCACTTGTTGTGTGAAACACCAGGAACAGAAAATTCTGAAAGATTCACCATATGATGAAAATGTTTTTTTCTTATTGTGATAATTTTTTCATAATTTTTTATATCATGTGTTTCGAATAACAAGAGAAAAAGTGATTTTTTCCTTCTTTGCAATGCTTGTATTATACCTCTTGTACTTGGCAAAGGGAAGCAACCTAGCTTGCTGAAAAAAACAGCCTGTTATGTGATGAACAATGTGTGTAAGTCAAGATTTGTGTTGGAAGACACTTCTTGCTAGAGATAGAAACAGTCTCTTTGGGTTCTAAGTGTTTTAGACAGTTTGCAAAATATTACAGAATTTTATTGAAGAATACTTTTGACTAAGTCCTTTATGTCTCTTGCAACATTGAGAATATCGCTTATGATATGGACTGTGTGTGATATGGAAGATGGGCTTTGTCATCCAGTATTCTGAGTTTTTGAGTTATTTGCTTTGTTTTATTCCGTTCAGAAATGATTAAGTTCTTGTACAGGATTTGCAAAAATGTATCAAACTGTTGAACATTATAATTTTTTTCATTAGTTTTTGAAAATCATTTTACAGTAAGTGTCATCCATGGTATATTAACAGTGAGAGTCTGACTGAACACAGGCATTTTCAGATGGTTGAGATGGTGTTTGTTTATATTATAAAATATTTTCATTTTTATGTGTTTCTGTACTTTTGGTTTGAAGAGCTTGATTCAAGAGAGCCCGAGTGAAGATGTGCATCCATGTATGAGCACTTAGGCTTGATGCAAGGACACTGAGAAAGAAAAATAATTTTTTACATAATAAATGTACCATAATATTTAAAAATTGGTGAAATTAGACAACTTTTAGAGCTTTTGATTTTTAATAGTATAGGATTCTGTGGTGTTGTCTGTTCAAAGTTACCTCAAACACAGTAATCTTTCACATTCAGTCTCTGCAGTTTGCTCATTACATATATGCAGAAAAGAGTTAATGACAAATTTTAAGGTCATATGTACCGATATGTCAGGACTATGTCTGATACGCATATTGAATTAAAGTAAGGTCTTCCTTAAATGACATAAAGAATAATATGATCAATGACATATATGGAAATGAGTAGTTTGGTATGGCTGATGAGTTCAGTATTTAAGGAAAAGTTAGTGTTGTAATAGATAGGAGACTGACGAGCCAAAAATAAAAAAATGTTGTATGACATAGACTATGCAAGAGAATAACATGTTGAAGAGCTGGTACGCCAAAATCCAAAACTGTGTATGGTTGTGTCAGTGTGTTATGATTGATATCAGTAACTGTCATTTACTGCATTTATACCTTTCTTTTGTTTTGCTACATTGCATCAGTGAAGCCTTGGAGTTCCATCTTTTTATTTATGTCATATCTAATCCCTGGCAAAAAAAAAAAGGTTGTTTTTTTTTAGCATTCAATGTTAATAGATGATGAGCTGAGATGACATTATGGATTCGGTACTAGTCTTGAGATATGTCATATTAAAGTAAATACAGCATTCTAAGGTGATTTCATAGTGAGTGTGTTTGTTTTTCAAATGCTGCCTTGGAAGAATGAAAAATGTGTACTGATCAGACTATAATATGCCTGATTTCATTGAGGCCTTTAATAGATCTATTCAATACTTTCACCCGTTGGAAATCAATTGCATTGAACTCCACTATTTAATGTAGATAAAAGAAAGTATCATCTGTTTGCCAATGAAATATCATTTCTTCTTTACCTGTAAATTTACAAACATAAAATCATAAAGAATGGATCGTCTGAGTCCCTAAGATGTATAAGCAAAAAGTAAGGTCAATTAAATAGGTGTTAAATCTGTTTTGGACATCCTCAGTCAACAATTTTTATTGACATAGGATAGGTTTAGTCAAGAGAGATGCATGTAGTACATATATATATAAAAAGCTATACCCTTTTAAAGATCATGCCTTGTACTGTTGAACTTTTCTGCATGTATGTTGACTCAAGGGAGAGTGAGACTTTATAACTGCAGGGTTTTTTGTTTTGTTTTGTTTTTGTGTCTTACATCAATGTGAAGAAAAAAAGCCTTAACTTACGTAGATTATCCTTTCATGGACTATGTTTAGAGACATAATTGCAGGCTTTTTGTTGTTTCTCATCAATGTGCAATAGTTTGTAGAGATTTGTGATTTTATCCTTCTTCACTTCCAGCTTATTTGAATCTCCTGATGTAAGCAGTGTAAATGAAGAGATGTTCCTTGCGGTACATAATTATGATAAGTTCATCCATGTTGCTGACACAGAATAGCTGAGAATGATTATACCTTGTGTACTCATATATTTTGCTTTATTTTTTCCATTCCATTGTCAATGTTGGGTCTCTCTCATATATGTGTTGATGAGTGAATAAATGGACATTTACTTTTCTGTAACAGAGCAGCTTTGTGGCAAATATCAGACCACCTCAGTGATTTCGTCACCTCAGTTTACAAGTGTTGTTTGTCCATTTTCATAGACATTGGAGGATCAAAGCCATCTTTAGACTTAAGCTGACATAGAATTGGTACAACATTCTTGGACAATATCCTAATGAAAGGTGAGGATTGTATATCTTATGTCCAAGATAGATATCATCTAAAACAAGATGTATGTGCAGTGTTAGCTTGGGCTTACTGAGGAACTGATCCTTGCATTTGCTGCGATTTTCCATGCAGTGGGCATAGAACACTTGCAAACTGATCATGATTTGTCTGTAAAGAGCTTTTTCCAAATGCGCATGTGCTTTGTTTGTCCAGCTGCACATTGTTTCTTTGTTCAGCACAAATCACAAATTGCTATGCATTTCTTCAGCTGCTGGCAGTCAGTAACTCAGTTAGTCTAAAGTTTGAGAAGAGTAAACTCAGTCTAGTTATGCTTTTATTGAGGGGATAATGTTGAGTAATCTTCACAATTTTCTTATGCTTGTGTTTAGTTATCTATATATATGTTTTCGTCTACTTATTGGCACATAGATTAGTTCTTTCATCCAACTTAGAATGAATGGACATTGTAGCGATAAATATTCACTGAACAATATATGTTGTTAAATTTTTGTGTTCATGACAACTTATACCTACACAATTTTCCAATACTTGTTTTTTTCAGTTTACGTATGTTCTCCCAGATCCATGGGACATATAAATTTGCTCTTCAATCCAGCTTCAGAATACTTTAAAAGTGTCAATTGAATTTTTCAGTGAATAAACAATTTAGTAAAATGTTAATGTCCATTACAAATTTTTCATCTGCACTCCCCTAACTTATACATGTAATTTTCATGTACTGTTTACAGTCTTAGCTATTGAAAACATTCAGCATATGTATGAAATGAATTTCATCAAGGATGATATAAGATAAAATTTGCAGTACACAATTATCACCAGTTTTAATTTATTGCAATCTTTGACTTCGGAACCTTTAAACTGAATTAATTGAGAAGTGTGGCAATGATGCAAGTAAAACCACATTCACAGAGCTCTACATATAAATATGTAATTCTACCTTTTCCACAGGCCTAATAAAAAAGCTGTACTTCAATATCAGGGAGACACTATTTCTTATAATTCAGTGAATCTCCCCCCCCTTTTTTTTTTAAAAAGTTTAGAAACACATGCATTCATTTGCTTTAACTGAGGAGATTCAGATGGCATTTAAATTGAAGGTTATAGAATGTCTCTGATGAAGATGGTCTTTGGGTCATGTGCATTTTCATTGTATAATTGTACATTTTAGCATAGCTTTAGGGTTGTCTGTTTCTTAAAACTTAGGTCATTTGATGCTAGTTTTGTTAAACATACAGATTATGTCTGTTCTTCCCCCCTCTTCCCACCTCCTCCCATAGTTTCATGAAAGCTGTACTTTTACAGGTAATATGCTTATCTTCAATGTGTGTTTATCAAGGGTGATAGATGTAAGCATGCAGCCCTCATTGTTTACTTCTCCTCAGTAATATTGAACATTGAGAACTTAGTGGGGTTTTTTTTCTTTTTAACAGCATTGATATACGATTTCCATGTATTATATTGTGTGTTCCAAACACTTTGAAATTATTTGTATCAATCTAGTTTACTTTCTTTGTTTTATTTTTAATGATTTCTTTTCCTTATCTTGATTTCTCTTTAATACACAGCTGTGCAAGAAAAGACAAGCTGAATTTGGTGAAATGACTTTTTTTAATTACGGGTGTGAGAAATTCTGCCAGGGTTTAAGGACAAAATATTACACATTATCATTCGTAAACATATATTGTGAGTATTCATATGTATCACATATGAAAGAAAGTGGAAAAAAAAATTCCAGATGAGCCACCAACTGTAGATATGTGTATATATTTCTGTTTACCATAGTGTTCAAGCTAGGCCCATCTCTTAACTCTAGAACTGCGAGCCAGCCTAAGGGCTACAACCACTGTGGTACACCTTGTCAGGCTTGTCAATCTGGATCTCAGCGCTAGTACTTAGCCTCAGGATGTTTGTTCTGACTATAGAGACTCCGCCTTGGCT
>JBCEWB010122751.1:0-11456 GCA_039654565.1 Peronia peronii | reverse complement strand
CAGAAATGGCAGGGCTTTTAAGAGAAAACAAAAACCCAAAATCGCATTTTTTTAGCAAAATCCAAATTTCAGGACCCACCCCCTTAAATGCTGAGTATGACAGTAATACATAGAAGTAGTATATGAGTTCTGAGGTCAAATTTTTTAAGTGTAGAATGGAAATGGCAATGAGCCTACTTCTACACTGGTGAAAAATGTACATACATGTAGGACCACTGTAGGTGCTTGTTTACTTCTGCATCTGCCATTTTGAGTGGGTAACTGTTATGACAAGAACGGATGAAGAGGGAAATTGCTTGAATCTCAACTTCCAGGCCAGACAGCAGCAAAAATTAATATCAAGAATCCATCAGTAAGATGCGATGGAGTGATAATATAATAATAGCAAATTATTTCCGGCCATTTTGTTGGCTGATCTTGGGCAAACATGGTGTGCGCAACCAGCTTCTAGACCTAAATCTACACGGCACAGCAATTCAGCTTCAAGGTAACTTGGTTGAAAACTCAAAATGTAAACAAAATATTCCCCAGGTTCATGACATCACAAGCAGTGGATCTATGACTGCAAGTCTTTGCCAAGACTTTCTACTCAACTCCTATCATCCCTTGATCAGCAAAATCCAATGTTATCAACAAAGCCTCTTTTGACATCAGACTCATTTTACCTGGTCACACAACATACATGTACATGTATAGAGATTTTACTTACGGGATCAATTTCTGAAGAGGATGATGAAATTATCTGTGGTCAGTCTCCAAACATGACAAGTATTATGAGCTACCATAATGGGAATTTTAATGGGAACATCAGGATGATAAGAATAAAAGAATGCTATATCATCAATCTCAACTCTTTGTTTCACTTTCTCTTTTTCATTTTATGAATTCTCATTGTCTTGGCAAAATGCCAATGAAAAGCAACACCCTCACCAAACTAAAGGATGTCTAGCAAAAATGATGACTGTGAGGATGACAAAATATCAACAATGGCAACATCACATCTTATTGCATTTCATGGGTCTTGCCAAATCAACTGAGTGTAATCAGCAGACTAACCGAGTGTAATCAGCAGACTATCATCATGGGTGAGTCAAAGGAACCTTCTTTGCTATGATTATTTTAAACTGATCCTCCTCTCCCTGTCCTCCCCCCTCCCTCCCTTCCTCTCTGTCAAGGATGAGCTTTTGGAAATGGCTCACATGACAGACTCTATTTAAATTTTATTATAATTTATGGACATGATTCAAATGACTATATTTGCCATTGCTCAAACCAGCCTCTAGCAATGTAAAAACAATCTGAAAGCGCCAGATAGAATCCCTTAGCGTGAGGGAGTGTGGAGATAGCCACAAATAAATATTATATTACACAGAAAAAAAATATGCATAATTCACCCCATTACTATCTGCAAGTTTGGCTGCAATGCATTCTGGAAGACAATTCAATTCAACTTTCAATGCTGAACTCACTAACACTTCGAATTCCTAATCCCACAAAGTGTTTTTTCCTTCCCCACTTTAACCTGTCTTAGCACACAGAGAGCTCAAGCCAACATGAATCGAGTGAAATACTTTATGAAACATAAAATTTAAAAAACATCAAATCATCTTTGGTAGAGATAAATTATATACAAGGGGACTGAAATTTTATCTCTATAATATTTATCACTTTGGTTCTGCACTCACTCCTATGATCTGTTAGGTAAGACAGTGCTTGGATAATCACTCACCATACTGTTGTTTCAGCTTCAGAACAAGAATACAGATAAAAGTATAATCACATGGACAGGAAAGTACCGCAACGCAACAGAAATCCACTTTTTTTTTTCTTTGTCTTCGAGAAATGAAACAAAGAGATAATTCAATGCTGCATGATCAATTCTTTTTTTGTGAATACTTTCATTTACTGTGCTCCACAATAATTGACTTTTTTACATCCATTCTGTCAGATCTCTTACACTAATACTAGTGATATGAAAATCTGTATGATGACAAGTCAGCCTCCAACAATAAAAGCTTATCAGGTTCACACATCAGCAAGCCTAGGCCCAACTAAAACCTTATTGGTAATGCAAATTAATAGGAAGGGAAGTTCTTGCACAGATGACAGTTTGCTTGAGACACTTTCTTGACATAATTATGACTTTGGATACAAAATGAACACAAGTTCAGAGATTCAGTACACAGCAAAGTGACAGCACAACAAGGAAGAAAGTTAATCAAACTTTGCACTGCCAGTCTCTTTTCTCTCACTAATCATCAAGAAATTTATTATCCAATAATATAAGAATTAATTTCAAACATAAGTATCATTTTCAGAGTTCTTTTTTTTTTTTTTTTAAATTTTTTGATAAACTTTCATCACCAAAATGATCAAACTATGTAAGAATTTACATGGGAAGTGGTTTAAACTGACATAGGCTATTTCAGAAATACTGGAAAGCCATACAGACCAAGACTAGTAAAACTGCATGAATGGGAGCCCCAAATGCAAAAAAAATTTTAAAACTCTAGCAGTCCAACACTGATTCCCCTCCTAGTTTCTAAAGGCAGACAGGCTGCTTTCCAAGACAACAAGTAACAATCAAAGTGTTATGTTACATTGTTTGTTAGCCTTCAACCTCCACAGGGATAGTTATTTTAGATCAAAGTGTGATATAGATTACTGCTTTTCCTTATATAGCCTGATAGTCAACTCACAGGTATTATCTTTCATTTAATAATATGGCATACAAATTTTGTGTAAATTTATCTTTCAGACTCACATTCCTAGAAGTTCTCAGAGCCCAGAGAAGTTTGAGGTGTTTTTCATGGCATGCTTAACATTTGCCCTGTGGAAATGCAGACTGCATAATATTGATAGTTGTTCCCTAATTTGATTATTCCACTGGCTGCTGAAGTTCATCCTGGCAAACACTCCACTTCTCTTTCTTAACAACCAGTAATCATGGATTTATTGTCACGAATGAGAGGTGTAACTGTCACATCGGGGTCCTATAGGTAAACAACACCTGACAGCTGCTAACTGCTAAAATATATGAGCATGACATCTAATGATGGGAAAGCTGAGATTACACAGATATGAGGATATTTCTTTTGGCTGCCTATCAAATAAGATTTTATCATGAAAGCCTTAATGACCAAATGTATTATGATGTCTCTGCCACAATTCTATTTGTCACTCACTGTTTACATACCAAGATGTAATGGGAAACCATTACTCTACCCAATCATCTAAAAATTATAAACTCCATCTACTTTTTATTTATTCTACAAATCATACCATTCACTGTTCTTTCAGTGGCAATACACCTAGCCCAAGGCTCATTAAGTGTGGAGTTTATCAAAGCGCATCATAATCAAGAGATTTACAGTCTTGAACACAGTAAGCACACAAGTGATACAGAAACAATCAATCTCCAAGTTGTGATTGCGTTCTCCTCTGGTTAAGACCAACTTATAGCTCCGGTACTGACTGACAACAATGAGCACTGCTTCCAATCATTTCATCATTAATCATGCCATATAACTTACATCTTACACAAGACAGTATATGCCATTTCACACTGTGTGGTTTTGTAAAAGTAAGGGACTAGTGGCAATGGACAAATGTGTAGTATCACACGAGGTATTACATGCAACATCACAGTAACAAATCACAACCTGACCAGGTGAGAAATAACAACAAATTCAGGCCAGCATTTACAGGTTCACAAACATTCCTATCAATTTTTAGTTTTTAACTTAAAATCTCACTGATATTTCAACTCTATTTTGTCTCGATACTTAAAAAGTATGAATATGAACTGAACAGTGACAAATTTGCAATTAATGAGCTTGCATGTTGACAGAAACATTCAAAGAAAGAAGGAAAAAAGTCATGAATATGGCTCAATATTCTCTCACACAAGCAACTCCAAGTTGCATATTTTCCACTGATTCTGTTCAAAGTCATAAAGCTTTGATAACTGCCTAGACAAAACAAGAACACTAGATAGCTTTCTGTGAGACATGAGGGCTGAAGCTATCAAAAACAATTGCAGGCCTTTTGATCTATCACCACTGTTTCTCACTCTCTTACTTCCATCCAAATAGTGAGAGCCTACAAATCAAAGGCATGTGCATCTTTCACAGTCATGGAGATTTGATAGTTGCATACTCAAAGCAATAATGTTGGTTGACTTTCTCTGTGACTTAATGAATGAAGCTATACAAAAAAAATTTTTTTTAAATACTGGCCTTTTGACCTATCACGATTGCTTATCAGTGTCCTATTCTCACTCAGATTGTGAGAGATTACAAGCCAAGAATATAGTCCAATTTTCATTGTTCTGGTACTGATCAGTACTAGTTGATACAATATAATGATGATCATAATCTCTTGTGGCTGTTCTGTCCAACCTGGTGGTGATCTTCGAGGTGGAAGATGGGAATAATGAGTCTGACAGTGATGGTTCCATCACCTGATATCCCACAGTGCATTTGTGTTAATCACCAGATCCTCCAGTCCCCTCAACGTGTTGAAACTTCCCGAATAGAAGACTAAGTCAGATATCACAAGTCTGCGGGGAAAGCATTGAATATAAGAATAATAAGTAAGCCAACAAACAATATCATCAAGGACTGGATCACCAGCTACTCTACTATACTAACATTATTGTGAATCTGACATTACCAAGTTCTAATACTGTGCTTCGAAGTATCTATTTATCCATTATAAAACTGTTTACATAACAGCAAATCAATAGGTGAAATGAATAAACAACATCATTGAGGACCTGAAATAACAACTTCATACTGTGAAGTTTGCATCAACCCAGCATAGGCAATGATCACTAACGCCATCAAGCAGGGCAGCAACTCTAATGATGAAAATACAGACTCCAGGATTCATTTTTTCACATTTGTGAAATACCTTGATACTGGCTATGTCCACGATATGGAAGGCAACTATGCATGATATGAACACACATAAAATGACAACAACTCAAAGACTATCACATTACTCACCCACACTGTGGTCCCCCATCATTAGCCACACCCAGCACAACCAATCGCCGTCCCAGCAATCGCAGGAAGGAATCATTCATTCTTTGGAATAAACTCTGGAAGGAATAACATTAAATATATAACTGACAACAGCTAATCAAGACTTTTTTTTAAGCATACTGACCAATCACAGATACCACAAGCTGAATATACTTCATCAGTCAGTTGTCCCACTGAAAGTAAGAAATTAAAAATCAAGCTTTTCAGGAGACTTACTGAAATAATGCATCATTTAAAACAAAAAAGGAGAGGAGGTGCTCCGAAGCATAATCATAACTTGTTTATGTGTTTTGTACTTAAATTTCTCATCTGTGATACACATTTCAAATCCCTTTCACACCATACGTTCTTGATGACAAGGTAATACAATTTTTTCACTCACTTTCAACTGAGGTAGGGGTAAGATTCCCACCAGTGCTTCATGTAACTTGGCCAACTGTTTACAGATTGTGCGGAAACACTGTGAGGGCATAGGGGCTTTCACTTCATACTGGAACAGAAAAAAACAGAACCTCAGTGATTCAAAGATAGAATTACATGCAACTACATAAATACTTGTCAGTGAGGTCACAAAATATTCTCTCAAGATATAACTGGACATGGCAAAAGGCAGAATGAGCTAAACCTAATAAATGTAATTCAAATGTTAACCTCTTCAGATTATATCCCAATATTTTAGAAAGTTGAGCATTATGAGAATTCTGGAGCACAGTATGTCCTGTGATAGAGAGCAATGCCCATTTAAAATTTCACAGAATGGAAAACAGAATAATACTGTAAAATGAAATGAAAAATACTGTAAACTGATCTAATTTATTATCTATTATATCTGAACACTTAAAAAAAATAAACAGACAACAGAACCAAAGAGGTCAGCTGACAGAGGTATAAAATGTGGGAAAGCAAGGTTGTTTTAAGTTAAAAGGCAGGTAATACAAGTGATTAGATACAAAGAATACAAACTTTGGAAAGCTATAATTATCTACATGAAACAATAGGACACACCTGAACATAATGATAATATACACTGAAGGACAAATATGGGACAAAAAAAAACAAAGAATGAAAGAAGGAATATACAAGTGATCCAGGATATCAGTATACCGAAAAATCTAAAAGTAAATAGGCTAAAAATAGATAAGCAAAGTCACAGACAAACATACTGAAACCAACCTTTGAGAGCTGGGCTTCAGCCATATTCTCAGATATGGACACCAATTTCAAGTTTATCTCTTCTATGTGGTCATCATAATCCTGTATGAAAAAAATATAGGGTGTCAGAATAAACTCATATTCAAAATAAACTCAATAAGCATCTCTTGGCTCCAGTTGACCTGGCACATTTGCACCGATCAGAAGGCACAATGAAAATGAAAAGCTGATGACTTGTTATAGGAACTTCTCAATCCTGCATTTAAGCACATAACAAGATGTGAAGATAAGACTCAGACAAGGAACACATGCAAGCTATACCAAGCTGTAGTTTAATTTATACTAGGCTAGGGAGTATCATTGCAATGCTATAGGTCAGGACTGGCAGTTGTATACGGCAGCTGTCTTACAACTACATTCACATCATTAGTCCAAACAAAAGTCATTCAACCATAGTCTAGCAGATTTAAAAAATAACTCTGATAATGTCCTTAACATAAGTCACATAAAGAGAAAATCAGAAAAGTACTGAGAAGTAAGAAAAGGAACATTACTCAAATTCATTACTCGTACACACATATTTAACGCTTCCAAATAAATAAGAGTGGGAACGTCTGTCAAATAATTTGTCATTATAGTAAATACTTTACTTCCCAAACTTTTGACAATAATCAAAGATACTTCCCTTATCACATAATGTATTTAACTTTGGATGACTTAATATTGATGAAGATAACTAATCACAGAAAGACTGTCCATCTACCTTTGTAATCTTTTCAAAGTTTTTGAGCATGCTGCTGTTTTTGGCCGGTAAAGTTTGCTGGAAATGGTCTCTCACTTGTGGAATGAAATGAACAACTAGCTGCAGACAGCGAGAGGCCAAGGCTGGGGACGAAATCAAGCACTGAGACAAGGGATACAGATATGACAATTTAAAAAATTGTAATCCTGCCTTTTATACAGCAGAATATATATATATTTTTTTTTAAGTTGTTTCTTAAAACGATGATAATTATTGTAATTTTTTAGGTCAGCACAAATGAAGCCCAACGAACTACTGGATTTTTAGTTCAGAGCTCGGTTGGCATGAAAACCCATAAAACAACAGGGGGCCGGATCATATTACAGCTGAGACGGCTCTACCTGAGCGCTGAAATTTACCTGTGTGGAACGGTTGGCTGGAGTTTATTTTTGATGATTACTTGTGTTCTAAAACACATTAAAACTCATAATCTACCAAAAATATCCTTTCCACTTTGCCACACTGAGATTCTTAAAGATCTGAATTTTCTGGTGGTACCATCTTTTTTTTCAACCAAATAATATTATTGATGTCAAAATAATCTCTCAATAATGAGTAAAATAGCTTTTAGTGAAGGCGCTGACATGCTCTTACTAATTTTTGTATTATCCTTATACCACTAGATAATGAACAATACTTTGTACACTTCTAGAGAAAAGGATTGCTCAAAAGGCCCTGCAAAAATTACTTATGCCCTCGCCTTCTGGCTTGCACAGCATAGTATTATTCAACCAGTTTGCAAGTCCTTCCAACGTCCGGCGAGAGGAAAGTCACTTAGTGTAGGATCTTTCGTTCTCAATTCAAAGATTCGTAGAAAATATCCATTCACATGTAAAGCTCACAGTTTTCTACTTTTAAGCAGATGCACCACAGTAAAAATCTGGGTGGTCACGTTCAAGGAAAAACGGTGTATCAATATATTAAAAACAGTAACAGAGTGTATCCTCTGGTCAATCCTCTACAGCTGGGCAATCCTCTAACTAATAATATTAAATATTGCTCTACATGCTTTAATCACAGTAAATGGAATAAATAGAATGACCCATTTTTTTCTTTTCTTAGACTGAGGTACAAGGTTCTTGAGTTCTCGGGCAGTCTGCAGAACAGATGTTTTCATAATGCATGTCATTTTCTTACTTTCTTGGCGCAAACCCACAGCTCTTTTCTCTATCCTAGCAATTGTAGAATGTGACATTTCCCCTCCTTGCTCTCTGTGAAAACCTATTCCAAAGTTGTATTTTCACATGGAAAATAATGAGAATGTCTTCTGAAAGTCGTTGACAATTCTAGGTTTTTGTTCTTCTGACCTCTGCTGTTTGATTGAACATCGTCTGCCACATAACCTACACAAGTGTCTAAGTTTATATGTGTGATCCTTGTATGTTTGCTCCATCGTTTCTCATTTCTATGAAAAAAAAAAAATAAATGAATAAAAAATACATAGTTTCATATTTTGTTGTGAAGTCACACATGATAAGATTCCTTGTCAGCAGTCATATGCTATGCAAGACCAAGCACATAAAACGGTAAATTAGTCGGTGAAACCTATAAGGAAAATAGCTTACCATTACAGTTTCTTCTTTGTTTGTTTATCTCTTAATTGTCATAATTATTTCAATGTAAGATGAAAATGAAATAGCAAACTGGAGTGTTTTAAATATGCATTCTCTTTTTTTTCAGCAATATTTGATATGAGATTTCTTGCCCTTCACTATGCTAACTTTAACAACTTATAACTTCGGTCCCGTTACAAAGGCGTCACTTTTTTTTTCACTTCACTGAAGACAAAGATCTTCTGATCTACTGACACAACATCAAACATCTTGAAAATATCTGGTGGTATAAGGTGAGACAAATTAATTACATAATTCATATTCATAAAATATCACCCAAAATACACACTTTTGCAGAACAGTTATCACATGATCATTTCCCTCACAATCACATAAAAAAAATATCCAGAATTTAAGAAAAGATTAAAGAACACAGCTATGATGTTAAATCCAACCGGCAATGTTTCGCTAATGAAGAGAATGGCTGTTAAACCACCTTATTTTTAATTATTTTGCCCATAAATCCAGTCCTGACAAGATGATTGTGGGGTATTGGGTGTTCCTGGGGTAGGCTGTCCCAGAAAAAAAGAAAAACTAAAGAGTTAAAACTTGCCCTGAATTCATTGCTGTGAGCTGATGAATCTTTATGGATTCAAATGGTGGAATAAGTAGAATATACTGTTCCCAAAAAGAGAGACCCAATGCTTTATATTCTTATGTACATATATACTTATAGTCTTATACTTATAGTTCAACATTCTAGTTATTACTAAGTAATACCAGTCTCCATTTTCTTTTTTTTTTCACTGTAAATTTTGCAACAGCCTTACCCTCATTCCTTATGCCTCTGAAATCTTGTTAAATTTGTTAACTCTTTAAGGCCCAGGTTGTTTTCCTTTATTTGCCAGGCTTTTTTTTTTTTTTGGACAAAAGAGAATTATGTATGGCATTCTAAAGTCCTTGTTCTGCTGATACTATCATTCAAAATATGTGTTATACATCAATTTGAAGGAAATTGGATGGGCAAGTGAGGAAGCCAATTCCAAAACAACAAAAAAAGCAGCAACAAAATAAAGTATTTAAAATTATCAGCTCACACCATTTGAGTGTTGAATAATCTATTTATAATCTAGATCTAGTTTGACAACTCTGCTATGTGGATCACTGTCACTACTCAAACTACTTTCGTCACTAGATCTAGATCCATCTGAGAGTCTATGACTACTTCGTTTCCTCTCTTCAGTTTCTTGAAATAATTGAGATGCTTCAGAATGCGTTAGTAAACGTTATTTTGGTTTCACAACAATCACGCCCCACAGAAAAATGTAAATAAATCCAGAGTGCAACGCAAAAGCAGCTGAAAGGTCTGGCAGTCCAACATTGAATTCCCACTATTATCGCTGCTCTACAAAGTGAAAAACTTGGATCAGAAATGATGCCAAGAAAAATATGAAATTCCCGGTCACAAACAACAAATCTATTGTAAATATCACCAGACGTTCCCACCGGCTGATGGGTATTGCGGCTCAAACCATCGGACGGTCCCACCATCCAATAGGTCTCAAAGAGTTAATGTTAAATGTACAGAGGAACAATAATCATGGCAGTCAATGTTTTCCAGTTGGATGTTCAAGGCATCCAGAAATCAGATATAATCCAAAAGATTTTGTTGTTCATCTACAAACTATTCTGACCAAGACTTACCCAAGTTGCGGGTAGAGATTGTTTTGAGTCCCACCAGCTGTCGGGCTCCAGCTCCTATCAACAACTGACAAGTTCGAGAGTTGAACATCTGGAAGAATAGAAAATCATTTGCCATTATCTTAATTTTAAACTTAAAACTTCACTATAAATCTCTATCAAGGGATTACTACCAAAGAATATTTCAGTTTACAATTACATAAAACCTGCAACCACAGATTGGCAAACAGTTCAGTGATTAGAAAACTATTGCCCATCAAATGCCAATGAAAAGCTTCATCCACCTCAAGACTCAAGTAGACAGGGTACAATCATCAAGTTATGAATCATCAAGTTCTGAAAGTATACCCATTTTCAGTTCTCAACTGTCAAGAGCATATAAGACCGCTGTCATTCACTTGGCTTATTCCTAACCCACCAGGGAGACTAGCAGGGAGACTGTATTTGCCAATCAATATCAATTCACTTTCTACAGTACTCAATACTATTTAAAAAGAGGTGTTCTCCTTCTCAGTTGGTATTGCTTACAATATTATTAAGTTAAGTTAGATCTTATGAGGAAAGACTGTGACATATTATATAATACTAATTCCATGTAACTGGTACAACTGATGCACGTATAGTATGGATGCACAGCAACCCATACTACTTACTTTGAGTAAATCTATCAGTCTTGTCAGCAGATCTGGGGTGGCAGATGGAATGTCAACAACACACTGACAGTATTCAACCATCATTTTCACCAACATCAACACAGTCCTGAAGTAAAGAGGAAGAATCAATGAAAACAAAGAATGAAACACAAGTTTTGTTTGTATCTTAATTTTGACAATCACCCTATTAGCAAAGACTTTTCCAGCATGTGAAATTAACAATTATAAAGGAGAAATGCTGTTGCCTGCACAAACTTCATGGTAAAAAAAACCCAAAAATTTCTAGTCATATTTCTTTCTCTCATTTTCACGCAACAACTAATGAGAACTTACCCAACAACAGCAAACTGTTCATCCCTGATTTTCAAGCATTCTGATGGTTTTCTCTCTGTTAAACAGAAGATAAAAAAGTGATTTATAGTTTGGGGAACAAAAAAATCATAAATTAAAAAATAAAAGAAGAGGATGGGGAAAGGGGGGGGGGGATTTGGATCAACATGATGTTTGAAAACTATCCAGTTAGCTATACACTTCCAGCCTGTTAAAC
>JBCEWB010122740.1:0-11456 GCA_039654565.1 Peronia peronii | reverse complement strand
TAATAGATTGTAAAGCGCTTAGAGCCTGTACATACGGGGATAGGCGCTATATAAATACTCTCTATTATTATTATTATCATGTCAGTCTATTACATGTTTAGAAAGTGACCTCTTGTACTTGTTCAGTCGTTATAATCGAGAACAGAATAGTTGAAGAATTTTTAGATTATAGGTTTCGGATTGTATGTCTGACTTGGAAATATTGTGTAATAGATTATACTCGAGATTTCATATTTAGTATTTTAACCCCGTTAATCTCTTGGTATATGTTGTATTCATGAAGGGCAAAGTCAAACTAATGATTTTAAATTTACTCAGTTTAAAGCAAATGAATAAATACTGTTATTCAGTTTCCCATGCATGGCACTATAATTTGCAACAGATTTTTAATTCACTGGCATGGAGCATTCGGGGAGAGAGTAATTACTTAACATCGTGCTTTTAAACTATTCAGATGGACGTGCTAAATAACCTAGATGACAGGCAAATATATAACTCGATACAGAATCAAATAATTTCCACAGATTTACAATGAAATGAAACGAACACTTTCATTTCTATCATGAAAAGCCTTTAGTTAGTCAATGGTTTTCACATGAGAGATTCAGACTTCGTCTCGAAAATTTTGAAATGCTTTTTTTCTCTCCGAGGCTTGAGCAAAAGTCCATTTTGAAGACAAAATCTAAGTTTCCAAAATCAATGGACATGATATTTATTTTTTTTCTGTGTTCCATCCATTAACCAGTCTCAACAATATTGGTCAGAATACCACTGCAGTGTGATCTTTAGCGAATCCAAATCTCTTCGAATGCTTCTCTCTGCTATTCTGTGACTCATTATCTACATCTAAGAATATCTTGGGTGGATAGAACAACCACCTATTTTCAGGACACCCAAATAGTTTAGCCTTGACCTATTTCAAAAGGAATCAAACATACTGATAGTGCGACATATTTTTTTAACCATAGAATTTTTGTTATTATATCCTCATGGATGATTTCACACCTTTGATACAAAACACTATTGTAATGAGTTGTTGTTCGTTTTTTATTGTTGTTGTCGCTGATAGTAGTGGTATTGTGTCCGTTTAGAAGCCTTCCTGAGCTGTAGGCAATAAGCAGCTGATGAACTTAAATTCAATCATCATCTAATTTCGAAACCGATTGGACCCGTTCTTAAGGAGGTTGGAAAGGGGGGGGGGGCGGGAGGGGGTGGTGCGGGTCCTGAAAATGAAGTATGGGGATCAAAATATCAATCTTGCTATTTTTAGACACTTTAACCTCATCTGATATGAGAAAAACACCTGTTGGGGCTAGGAACATCTGCTTTATCCTCCAAAACGACAGCATCAGGGCATCCCTAGGAGACAGTATAGAAACGTTATGACCATTCAACTGAGATTTGTTTCACAATGTACGGTTTTGTTTTGTTTTGTTTTCACTTTTTTACTCAAGGGCTTTTTTTTTTAACCAATGAACTTCAAATTTTGAATATATAATCTTCATAGCATGCGTTTCAATAATAGGTATCAATTATTCTAAATGGATAAGTGGCGGAAATTTGAGAAATATAAAGATCTGTCAACCCACATATTTCAACAAATTATGAGAAACATTGTATGGCATACAACCAAAAACCAAAGCCATATTATTTTTTTTTTATGTATAGCTATTCTATAACTGTGCCAAATTTCAAACAATTATATCGAATACTCCAGGAACCTTAGGTTTTTGAAAATAGTTTATTTTCAAGATACAAATCCAAGATGGTAAAGTTATCATGGCAACCGGATACAAAACTAAATGTTTTTCCACGCGTTTTCCCTAATTTGAACATGCTGAATCCAAATTTGAAGCTTAAAAAGTCCTTAGTTTAAGCATTCACAAAGGCATTCTCAGGACCGGTACCCTTTATGTAACAAAGAATTTTATTGTAACTTATTTCCTGCTAGGCTAAAAATTAAAAAACAAACAGACAAGCAAATACACTCTTTTTGATAGGAAGCAAATAGTACAGTTCAAGATCAAGTGAAATTATTTTTTAAAAAGTCTGTGGGCGGGAATGTTTGCCGTTAATGTATCATGTTTTTATTTTACCGAAGACTTCAAAGCTGACATATGAACCATTATTAGAGTTTCCTCTCACTGGTCTCTGTTTATTCCACTCTATATGCAGGTTATCAAACGTGTAACCATTAATATTTTCTTCTATCAATACGGCTTCTTTGGTTGATATTTAGACAATGTGGAAATGCTACACTAATGGAATTTTCCACAGAATTCAACAAGACGACCGACTATAGCACTTAAACCTTGTCATTAATGAGCAAGTTGATAGTCGAGAGAAATGATATCCCATAGACAGACAAACTTAGCTGTAACTTGAAAGCAAATGCTACCTAGCAAAGATGTGGGCACTGAGTACTGGCTCACATCGTGAGAAATCCCCCCCCCCCCCCCCCAAAACAAGAAAAAGAAAAAAAAAATCCTAAACCTCTTCGGTGGCGGTAAAGTTTGTAGACAAGCAGACTGTGACCAGATTTGCCCACTCAGCTCCATTCAATTTTTAGATTTTTTAACGGGCTGGTGATCAACATTTGATTTTCAAGTTCTTGGTGACCGTTAAAAATGTTGGCATTTATTGCAATGTCTTAGTTCTTCTCTCTTGGTGCTTTAAAAATATGTACACATTCCCAGGAAAGTGTCGCCAAGATCACCAATCGTTATCCTTGCCAGTCTTATATAAGCCATGAGCCAAAGGCTTCAATTCAACCAAATCCTTAGACAGTGATGTTCAAACGTTTTTGCAAGGAGGGCCAGGTTTGGTGAGGTGAAATTATCTGGGGGCCGACCATTCAGACTGACATTCTTTGAACCATTAATATAAATATAAAAGCAAATGAACAATTTCGTGAATTCTTTTTCCAAATGGCATGATTTAATTTTTTGATATGGAACAAAAATAAATCTAAACAAGTTTTTACAAAAATATTGTCTTTCATATTTGAAGACTATGTTACATGTAGAAAAAGTCAGACTGAAAAAAAAATTCGGGAATATTAAACCATCTAAGTTCATTTGAAACATCAGAGGCTGAGGGCCGGTGGAATTTTTAACACGGGCCGCAATTGGTCCCCCGGACCGGACTTTGGACATGCCTGTCCTAAGACAAGTTCACTAAATCAATCCTTGCCGGTCTGTTTCTCCTCATACATTTATCCAAATATCTCCTCCAGGTCATACTGGGTCATACCTTCGCAAGCCACAAACACTCAGAAGACAGGCAGAGAGAATGACAGATATACCGACAGACAGAAGGACAGACAGACAGACTGACAGGGAGACGTGGGAACAAACAAACCGAAAGAAAGACAGACGGACAGACAAATAGATAAACCACAATTAAACGAGATAGACAACTGGCGGACAGTTAGAAAGATAGATTGACAGGCGGGCGGACAGGGACACAGACATTTGGTAATGTTTTTAATCATTCCCCGATGTTCCCTTATCGACTCCAGCCTAGGTCTGCTGTCTAAATGTTCACCTTGGACAATTTATCCACAGATTCCAATGAGCCTGCCAATGTGACAAAGGAGAGTATGACTGTCGTGTTTGAAGGCTTCTACATGTTTGCCAAAGCCGTGGTAGATAGCATTCAGACTCAGAGTTTTCCTTATGGTGAGTTACAAAGCACAGACAGAAACATGGTCACTACCCTGGAACATTCATCGCATCGCAAAACACGTCACTGACTATAACTCATTCAATTTTTTTTTTAAAAAGCATTTTGAAAAAGAGACCAAAAACAAAGAGAGAAACATAGAAATCAACGATATTCAGCTAGCAGATGGGTATGAAAAATAACAAAGAAAATACTATTATGTCACTGATGATTCACTGTTCGCTGTATAGAGATCCGGAATGCAGTCTGCATTCATTATCATATTAAAATTGTCATATCAATTCTCATCATAAACTAGTCAACATTTCATATGACATACGGCTGAAAGATCAATATGTTGGACAAAATTTTCATATCACTTAAGCAAATATGTCGCTATTTTTTGTTTGTTTGTTTGTTTGTTTATAACCCAATAGCTATTGGAATTTCTATCTTTTCTTTGTTTCCCCTTTTATTCTTCTCTCATTTTCTGCCTATAATATGTTGTAATGTTTTGCTCGTTCTTTGTTTTGCAGATTTGCTACGACGTATCATGGACAATAAATATACTGAGAACGAGGTAAGTTGATCTGTTACCGAAAAAAATGTTATAAGTATAACTGAATAAAAGGTACCCTTTACGATCTTTACGATTTTTGTGAACAAGTTTGTGCTTGTCTCAGAACATCGGCTCGCACTGCTGATATACAATCACCGTCATTGGCGGCTCCCGACAGACAACCAACGCAACAAAAACACCCCCTGATTTAAAAAAAAATTATAACTTATATCTAGACTAATTTAGACATATTGATAAATATGGTGACCACAGATCCCCTAACAACATGAAGCTGTGTGAAACAATGCAGCTATAGCTGCTCGGTGTGAGAGAATATTACAACAGAAGTAATTGTTATATCTGATTGAAATCAGGGAGTGTTTTTGTGGACACACTGTATTTCAATCAATGGGACTGTCTAAAATACTACCATCACAGAAAAACAACTATCAGTCTGATAAGTAAAAGTCAGACAATATAATCAAGAGAAGGAAGGTTTAGAAAGGCAAAGAGGGCTGGAGAACAAAGGAGAAAAAGACAGAAAATAACGACATGAAATCATATAATATAGCAGAGAAAAGGAGAGAGTGTGGGCTAGAGACAAACGGGGGATGGGCGGGTCTGAGAGATAGAGAGAGGCATTGAAAGAGATGAGATACAGGTTAAAGAGTGGGATAGCGAGAAGGATACATAGAAATGGCTGGAAAAGGGGAGAAAAAAAACAAAAACAGGGGGACGGAGAGGAAAAGCAATTCTCACTGACATTGTTCCTGTTTCTTTTGTTAAATCGGACACATGTATTACAATTATATCTTTTTTTTAATCTTGTATTGTATCCCATCTTCTATCTCAGGGTTTGTAGTGGCTATTGTTTCAACATTAACTTAATAATATAACTAATGAATCGGAGGGCCAAAAGGAAGGCTGTTCTCATCAAACGATGGTTGATCAGTCCAGTCTTATTATATAATGTATTTTCAATATTTACTTTTTCTCACCAGCACTTATTCAATGCTACGATTTTCTCTCATGCATCACCTTCTCTATCTTCATCGCTGTCCTTTTATTTCTGTCCGTAATTTCGTCTTCCTGGCATAGTAGTTTTTTCGATGATGGAGCTAGTCCCATAAAACTAATTATAATTTCACATTTTCTGTTATAAATCGGCCTCAATTTGTGATACCAAAGAACACAATAATAGAAGAACTCCTTGGTTGAAAAGAAATATTCAACCAGCTGATCTTCTGTAATAAACCCAAATTTGGACAAAAGTGACATGGATCATGATTATATTTCTACTTTCCAAAATTAAAAACGCAACGAATGAGGTATCAAAATGGTATCACAGAGCAAAAAGGACTTTAAAAAGATTTTGAAGCACTGGCTGGAGCTATAAAATCAATTGTAAAAGGTTTTTATCTTGAATTATTTTTCTTCTTTTGATTAAAACAATATGACATTCCCTCTCCTCTCAGGTGATCAACTACCAAACTAATATCATCATTACCTGTGTCGTCGTTGGTTGCATCGTTCTCGGTCTTGTCATCGTCATAATCGTCTACACCGTCAAACACTGGAGAGAGCGACGCCGAATCGACAGTTTCGCCCTGAAGAAACAGCTGTTCAACCAAAAGCGCGGCAGAATTCTCATCATCATCAGCTTCTTCCTGGGCTTAGGCAACCTGTACGTGCTCAAAACCACAGTTTTTCACTCTGTCTTCAAGGATTATTCTTTTTATTTTAATCAAGTAATGAGTGCCATACTATTAATTCAAATCCGTTCGAGCCAGTCAAAAACATATAATTTGCTTTTCACATCTATTATTAATCTTCACAGTTGTTTTGGGTTTGTTTGTTTGTTTGTGTTTTGTTTTGTTTTTGTTTTTGCTCTGCATTTTTTTTTTCAGACAAAAATGAAAGCGGATTATTGGCAGGTACCATTTACATCGAGTGACCGTTCTCTTTCATCAGCTTAATTATACGTCTCTCCTATTCAGCGACATAATCAATGGTTTCAGCAATCATTAAAGATCTTTTTCATGTAACGTCGATCGAATACTGTAGGTATCCTGTGCTGGATCGATTACAGTGGATCAAAGAAACAATTTAGTTTATGATCAGGAAATACCACGGCGTTTGAATCAGATAAAAATACTCTTAACAGCATTCTTAATGTATGTATGTATATATCTTTAAAAGTGAAAGAAAATTCGTCTACATAATGTATGTATAGTCGACAATCCTGATCGATATAGTCCAGCTTAGCATTTTATTTGCCCGTGTATTATCAAGTGGAATTTAAGGCCAAAAACTAGTGCACACGGACGGCCCATAATATACTGGACATCCAATAGAACCCTCTGCAGAGCTGAAAATTAATACGTCCTTAAAATTGAAGACAGCCTTGTGATATCTGATATTTTGATTGATGAGTCGAATGTGAGCGTCATTTTCCTGGTATGTTAGGCTGATCTTTTGCCCTGGATAGGAGTCATCTTACTGATTTAATATAAGCAATAATATACATAAATATATTATCAACTTCCAGTTCCATCAGAGATATGATTTATATTTATGGATGTTTCCATCTGTTCCCACTTCATGACCTCTCGGAGAGCTAGCGCTTTGCTGAGAACAGGAAGTAAACAATTCTTTTCCGTTTCGGTTTGTTTTATTTTTTATGTACATTTTTAAAACTGTGAATAAGAACATAAGATATCATGATAACTAAAGCTCCATTAAAGACAATATTTTCACAAATATTCCACTTCCACTATTTCACCCAGCGATTTTTGTTAAAATTGTGCTCAATCTTACATGTATATCAATATCAATATCATGGGGTCCAAGTTCATGCAATTAGCCAGAGATTTTCATGATGCCAGTGTTTGGTAGAGGTTTAATGATGAAACTGCCAGCTCTGTCTCTGTTGTTATCTTTCACTACATTCTCTTAGCACTAGCTCCTTATGTATGACTACAAGTATAGATAATTAATTATTATGTAATTTCATGGAGGACAACAAAGGGCTTTGCCATACATAATAATAAATGATACCCACAACTTAAATGAAAATTAAATATAAGAAAACAAACAAATGCTGCAATGTTTAGCTGTTTCATTGTATGCATTATTGTGTAATTAGTGTCATTTTCGTGACAGAAATACAGAGAAAAGCATATAAAACAAAAACAGGAAACAAGAAAAAAGGCCACGAAAAACACAACACTCACACACAAGACACACTCACACACATACACACACATATGCACACACACACTCGCTGCATACAAAGAAAAATCGACATTGATTGAGCACATCCGTTGTAATAACTTGGTAAAGAAAGCCGAGTGAGGAATCTTTATATTTATAAAACAACCAATCATTTGTTCTATTTGGACAGAGCGTTCCTCATGTGTTCTCTGATGGAAAGTTATACCACCAACGAGGGCATGAATTCCTTGGACAGCGACATTACAGGAGCCATGGACGGAGTTTCTGGCTACTTCAATAGCTCAGGCGAAGTGAGATAATATACATTTACAAATAACAATGCATGATCCTTATAACAATATTTGAATAATGTTTCAAAGTGAGATAATTAATTTCTATTATAAGAAAGAAAAATAAAGATCAAGTCAAGATCACTTAATTTAAATTGTAAAAATTCTAGTAAGTCCTAATGGGGACACCTAGAGATTTGGGGAGGGTGCGGGAAAGGCAGATAATTTTGTCTCGATCAGTCTTAAAATAATAAAGTACAACCGAGAGATACCGTTTAAAAAGAGCTGAGAGGTTAGATGAAATAAGATAAATTGAGGGGTGTCATTTTTGTTAACTCCTAACTGTGTCATGGTTATGTTCAAATGATAACTGTTCATCTTCATGAAATGATAGTTTAGAACAAAAATGGCATTATAAGGCGAGCTTTGTTCAGAATGTCTTGTTATTAATTCATCTGTTACTTCGTAAAATTATTTAAATGCAAAACATAATCAGTGAATCTGTAAGCAGATCGGCCTTCTGATACTTCTAAGATTAAAGGTTTGGGAGATATGAAGCATCGTATTAGAAAATAATGTGTATAGTTCTATGACTAGGAGCGAGTCATGATGACTTTTAATTTAAATGTTTGAGAGAAATGAGACGTTTTTCTCGAAACTTTGTTGTTGTTGTGGTTGTTGTTGTTTGCTGTTGTTGTTGTTATTGTTTTGCCTTATTTTTCTATCTTCTCCAAAACTTATCAACATATTTTCATCATATTTCGCATGCATACCTTTCTTGACATAATAAACAAAATGACAGATTTTTAAATTATTTTTTTTAATCTCCTCTACTTTTTGAGAAAACTGTTTTTCCAGTCCTCACTGCGCATTCACTAACATCTCTTTAAATATGTATTTCCCGTTTACCATGTCTCCACAGCAATGGAACTTCATGTCCAACGATACCAACATTTGGTCATTGATCACCGTACTGCAAAGTGACGTTAATGGTAAGACTGGTATTCCACTGTTCTTTCAAGTCTACATCTACAACTGTTTGTTATTGTTTTTGTTTTGTTTTGTTTTTTGTTTTGTTTTCTGTTATTGTTTTGTCTGTTTTGTTTTGTTTTTCATGGTTAATTCTATATCAATCTTGCTATCGACTCCTGTGATATGGGGAAAGTTTTGTGAAAACACTGCTGATATGTTAAAGAATTAATTTGTTATTGGTTCTGAAGTAGATGACTTGAAGAGCTCTATTGCAGACCTTCAACTACATCTGGGCTACTTCATGATGGTGTAATTAGAATATGTTCAAGTAGTAATCAAGACGTCGAGGCTACATTTGAGACCCAAATTTAAATTAACCAAGGAGGGTTACTTTATGTATCACCAGAATGAAACCAAGAAGTACTGGACAGAGAGTAAAGAGATGGTCTCTGCTTGATTTATAATGGACGAAGAAGTGTTAATGATAACGGTTATTTCAGCAATTTATGAAAAGCCGTTACCAACCCTCCCTTGTGGAAGAATACGCGATGTGAAGGATGTTAAAGCTTCCGCGATTAACATTGATCAGGCAGTCAGAAGATCACTGGACGGAGTGTGCAAGACACGAATCTAACAGGAAATGAACGTACAATGAAAGACTGTGATCCATCATTCTTTGAGATAGATAACTGTTATAAACCCCAAAACATATTATAAGGAATTTTTATGGTCCTTGTTGTTTCTATAGTTTCTTTTCAATCTTTGGTTTCTATTAGATTCGTTAATGCGATTCTACTGATGGCATGTACACATATTGCGATCTTTTAAAAATTTAATTGATAGTTTTTTGCATGTTCCAGTTCATTTCATCTATTTGAACTGTTAGCTTCGTCCAAAGTCCATATCCACTCGATTTATTCAGGAGCGATTTGATATTGAAAACAGCGGCTTAGCGGCTTTGTCATTGCGGTTTCAGATATCGGCTCTATCATCTGGCAGCCTGCAGTCCAGATATACTCAGGCAACCTCAGCTCGCCCTTTGCAGCTACAGCTAATCTTGATGCAGGTGAGCAGTTCGTTGAAGTATTAAGACATCTAGAAAATATTAAGATTGTCAGTGTCGAGAAAAACAATTACTTTTATGGTGTATATTATCCTCTGAATCCTACAAAGTTACTGAAATAGGCATGTCACTTTACCTATGATATTCAATCTGTTTCATTTTTGTTTTTGTTTGAGACAGGGAAGGAAATTGAGGTCTGATCACATAGAATGGCTGGATGGATAGATGTATCGATGGATGAATGGATAGATGGATGAATGGATAGATGAACAGATGGATGGATTGATGAATGGATGGATGGATGGATGGATATATGGACGGATGGATGGATGAATGGATGATGGATGGATCAATGGATGAATAGATGGATGGATGTTTGGTTAAGGAATGGATGTCTAGACGGATTTATTGATGTAGAGATAATACAGAATGGATAGAGGAATGAACGGAGGGGTCGACAGATATATCGTGGCTGGATAGATGGGTGGATGGATGTTTTAGATGGGATTGGTAACAAAGAGAGAAGGAGAGAAAGACAGGAGGAGAGCGAGAGAAAGACAGACATGGAGAGAGGAAGAAATTGAACAAACAGACAAAAACCTGATCTCATTTTTTTCTCTTTCATCTTACCTCCAGAGCTGGCCCAGGCTGTCAGTTACCTGACGGACATGCAGAACCAGATCGCAGCCATCATTAGTGGCAGCGGCACAGACTTGTCCACGGTCATGTCTCAGATCTACTACAACCTCAGCTTTGCCCGCAGCGACTTCACCTGCTTCGGCTGCGACGGCTCTTGTCCCAACTGCTCCAATATCATAGTGGACGACATCTATTACAACATGGATTTCACCAGGGTAAGTAGTTTGCTGATGTTTTCTTCATAGTGATGTTATAGAGAAAAGGCCTGTAAGACGGTTCTTGGAGCTAATAGCAAAGACTCCTTGAAAAAAAAGCCCTGCTTACAGCGGAGTTCTCTTGGAAATATTGATAGGCAAAATATGGTTAATGTTCTTTGTTATTGTGTGATATTGTCTGTATCAACGGAATTCGCTCGGAACTATTCACGGCATGATACAAGCCTTATGTAAGAGAGGTACTCACTAGAGCTCAAGATCGTTCCGAAGGACATACTATGGAGTTTGGTAATGTACAGAGTTTCAAATGTCTCTGTTAAAAGATGGGCGCAGCTCGCTAATGATCGAGAAAAAGACGCCACAAATACCACATCATTACTGTAACACATTTGCAGACATATGTGTGGCTAACACTACAGATTTGCACCATGGAGCTACATCATAGCGTACTATAGTAACGGGCCATAGCAAGCGGAAAACAATAGTCTGGGTTAAGGCCATCGCTGCTTCGCGTCTTGCCGCGTGGCCAAATGCGAGAGCGGGTGGCACTGGCGCTGCAAATGTTTTGCAATGTACTGCTTTCGTTTTCAGATTAGTCTAGATATCGTCTGCTAGCGCTAAGCAATGAAACTTGTTTTTTTTTTTCTAAAAGCATTATGTAGGCCTTCCCATTCTAGTCCAACAATTATGCATGAGTATGCGTACACGGATCATGAGAGAGAGAGAGAGAGAGAGAGAGAGAGAGAGAGAGAGAGAGAGAGAGAGAGAGAGAGAGAGAGGTGTTCCATACAATTCTATCTTTTACAAGATAAACATGATTTCCTGGAAGAAATAATTAGTTA
>JBCEWB010122729.1:0-11456 GCA_039654565.1 Peronia peronii | reverse complement strand
TGGCGAGGAAACTAGATTTGGTATGTATAATCATAAAGGTATTGTCTATAAGGTCAGGAAATTTAATTTAGATCTGACGTGTGGTTGTGTAATTAACAGTAATTGAAAGTGTCACTTATAATTGCATTTTGACATGAAAATTAGTCCCACTTCAGAAGAGTTTTCCGGCAAAAGTATTTAAGCTAGAGGTCTGGTTTTTTCACTAAACATTACAATCGCTTAAGCTTAGTATATTTGAGAAGAACCCATTCTTGCATTCCTTAACATAAAGAGGTAATTTAATAAAGAAACAGCCCTATAAATCAGTCTATGTTCCGGCCACGGCGCAGCGCCCGCCAGGTAACCTGATACTTGTGACCCCACTTGTGGTTTCGGGCCAAGCCCAGCGCAACTAAAGTGCCATCGTTGTGATGCCGTGAGGAGAGCAAAGTGAGTACCTTCTCAGCCTAGGGAAAAATCATTTGCAAGTTTTAAATTTAGTGTTCATGGTATGGGTTTTAGATATACATTTTGGTCTTGAGAATAAATTTGAACAAGTCGAGTGAATCATTAAGCTGCTGATTTACTTTTTACATTACATTTTAGATACACTTGAAATCGCTATCTCGGCAGTGCTGATTTACAATGCTGACAAATTTCGAGGTACATGTAGGGCACATGGAGGTTTTAGGGTTGTGTATTTTATGGTGTATGTAGAGTAAGATGAAAGTAAATGTTACTAGTTACTAATGATAAATAATATCCCATGATAAATATATTTGAAAACATATTTTTTTCCTCATTGCCTATATTTTAATACAACATACTGAAAGAACAGATTCAATACCTTATATTAAATTTACATGGCTGAATATCACTGATACATACAATATTTTTATGAGGAAATTAGAATGTACTAGAGACAAGGGAATGAAGATCAGATGTGGAAACCTGTGTTTATTTTATAATAATTATATTACTCTTATAATTGTAGTGATTTGACATATAACTCTTATTTTTGGCTGAGAAGATGCAATAATACTTATATAGCATTATTCAGAAATCTCATAGGACAAGATGAGCTTAGGTAAATCAAGTTGAGTTGAATTCTGATGGAAAGTAAGCACAGTGTTTAAAACAGGAAAAGTTTTTCTTTATTTGGCAGTTGGTTTCCATTATCCTATTTTTATTTTATTATTTTTTTTAATCATCATAATAAAGGTCTAAACAATACATAAACCTCGACTCTTTTTCTAGTACATGCTACTTATTAAATAGAACAGAGGCTGACAATCTTGATTTTCTGTGACAGCATAAGCACTGCCATGGTACTATTGGTCAACTGATCGCAATGGATTGAATGTATATTATATTTTCAACCAGCTATGTAACCTCTTTTTATTCTTTTTCCGTACTTGTTTCATCCCAGTGAAATTGTTTCATGAACCTGCATAATGGCATATGTTTGATTTTGTGTAAAGTAATTTTGTCTCTCCCAGGACAAAGTACCAACTGAAGGGCAGCATTGTGACAGTGTAAAATATCTAAATGCATGATATGTGGTTATTGTGTAGTTTATTCGAAAAACTATTTGGCTCTGAAATTTTGTATGTTGAAAGACCTGGACATGATTGTGAAATCATTATGGAATGTGCATGTTTGAATATTACCTTGACAAAGGAATAGGTGCAGTGTTCACTCTCTTTAGCATTTTTCTTTATGGAGATAGATCACAGTGTATGAAGTTGTTATGAAGACTTCCAAGTGTTTCCCTCCCTTTTGTTTATTTTTTGAAAGTTAATATGGTTGTTTTTTTTTTTTTATATACTTACACTTTCTAAAGTGGTATCATTTTTTTTATTACAATTTTTTTTTTTTTTGGTTACCATAATTTCTGCTCTATTATCTTAATATTTTTAAAAAAAAAAAAAAAATCAGTATTATTTCATAACTTTAGAAAGAAAGAACCAGGTGAGTTTCAGTTGACTATACATTTCGCTAAACATGTTGTCACAATTGAAGACTTAAAAGGAGCTGTAGTCACTCATCATTTATTTGTTGAATTTTGTTACTGTTTGCATTGTGGGCTTTAAATAATTTGAAGCCTTTGACATAATTCAATGCTAAAGGCATCCATCAGCAGAGATTCTTTTGTTTTTTTTCCCCTACTACCTTTTCCCCCACTCCATTTTGAAACTTTATTATATAGATAAGGTATCACCACTCATCACTTGGATGCTTGTTCTCTAGTCATTAGTTTATTCATGTATCTTATGCTTTTCATCTGCCTCAGAGGTGGATATCTCGGCATGGTTGTTAGTTAGTCAGTTTACTATGGATTGAGTAGTGGTACGTAGCACAAAAAAATAAATACAATGTAGAAGTGCTGGTCATATCTTAGCCATCAGTAACCCAGAAATCTGTTTTGGCATGAATAAACAAAGAATGCTTGTTGCTATATTTAGCAGCACTCCAGCAGAACAAAGCCTTGGTGACACTAGTCAGTTCATATCAGACAAGATTATGATCCTATTAATAGGGCATTATGTAGGCATATGTATTATGTGAAACCTCACATGTGTAAGGCTTTGTATTCCTTGCATGACCGAGGATGTGCAGATCGTTAGCTTTAATTTTGAAAAGCTTTTGTTTTCTGTGTGTTTTTTATTTCACTCACCTTTTCACCATTCTAAAGGTGAAAAACGGCCAATGACAATCATATTAATGATAACGTCAAAGAACAGCCAAAAATGATTCTATAACACAGGACTTGAGGAACATACACTGGCAGGGCAAGTCATTTTGAACTGTCAAATTACACTGGTCAACAAAGATTTTGCCGCCGGGCAACCAATATGCTTACTTTATGTTTTCTGGTACTCTGATATCAAATCTGAAAAAAAAAAAAAAACGTTTTCTCCTACCACGTCACATTTTTTAGTCATTGACCATTTTATGTCTAAAAAAGGGTTTTTAAGCAATATCGAATACACATTTTGTCCAACAAAATCTGTAACTGTAAAATGAATATAGGAATTATGCAATAATCAAAATAGAGGTATAAAATGATGGAATAAATTACTGCAGACCCGCGAATCACGTTCAATGGTACAGTCAAGGTGATATTTTGCAATAGAATGGGCCCATTGTTTTATTGTTGCCACGTTGTGGTAGAGAGAAGTCAGCTCTCTAAGTGTTGTTTACTATTTGATAAGACAAAGAGCACTGGATTGAGAGGCTGTGTATGTGATCCTGACAATTTTTGCTATGTATATGGAAAATTTACTCCACAAGATCAGCGCAAAAAGCTGACAAGTAACATGAAACATGCATACAGACATTATTTTGGATGTAAAACTGGTGATCAAGACTGGTGATCAAGGCAAACCATGGGCACCTCATGTGAGTTGCATGACGTGCTATTTTATAATGTTGAGGTGGTTTAATGGCCAATGACAGAAAATGCCTTTTGCTGTACCCATGATCTGGCGTGAACAAACAGATCATCACACTGACTGTTTCTTTCGCATAACGAAAATTGCGGATTTCTCAAAGAAAAACAAGTCAAATATTGTATATCCAGAATGACGATCATCATTGAAACCAGTGCCTCATGACGACGAGAATCCTGTGTTTCTTCCACCTGCAGGCCTACTTGATGATAACAATAGATTGGTGATGAATATTTCAATAGTTTTGGAATGATGAGGATGAATTTAAAGCAGGAATTGGTGAAAAATGCCGCACGATTAATCAAGAAGAGCTTAATGACTTAGTCAGAGGCCTATCCTTGTCCACAAAGAGGCTGTTTTGCTCTCCTCTCGTGGTCACAGCAACGGAATCTTTTACAAGACGGTACCAGAATAACTGTGTTTTGGAGTCGATAACACAAATCTTATATCCGATTTTCAAATGGAGACTTAATGATGTTTGCTTCTGAAATGATATTAATGGTCTTATGCAGGAGCTCGGATATGATCACCTCCCGAATGAGTGGAGGCTGTTTGTGGATTCAAGCAAGGCAAGTTTAAAAGTTATACAGTTATACAATGGCAACGTTAAACCCTATCTGCCACTGGCGCATGCAGTGGGTTTAAAGGAAACTCATGAATCAATGGACTTTCTTCTTAGAGTGTGCAATTATCAAAACACAACTGGTGTTTACAGTGATACATTTGTTTACAATCTTTACACCTATAGTAATCTCAAAGTAATATGCTTCCTTTTTGGACTGCAGATGGGATATACCAAACATATGTGCTCTTGTGTCTTTGGAATAGTCGTGATGCCAGCGATTACATTAGAAAACAATGGCCAGAAAGTAGTGGTAATGTAATGGCAAGTACACTGTTCAGCATATGCCTCTAGTAAATCCATAAAAAATGTTTCTGTCCCCGCTTCCCATAAAACTGGGATCAATGAAGGACTTTGTCTAGGCTATAGACAGAAATGGAGACGGCTTTCAGTACCTCAGGAAGAAATTTGGAGGCGACAGAAGTAAACCGAAATTGAAAGAAGGTATTTTTGTGGGCTTTGAAATTCGTGATTTGTTGGTGATGACTCATTTAAAGATAAACTAAATCCACTTGAACATGCATCATGGGAAGCTATTCATTTGATTATGGAAACAATCATGGAAACTTGCGGAGCGGACAACTATTCTGACGTGGTGGAAAACCTGTTGAAAACATACTGTCAGTTGGAAGCTCAGCTGTCTTTTAAAATGCACTTTCTGCACTTGCATCTTGACTTTTTTCCTGCCAATCCTGGAGATGCCAGTGATGAGCATGGTGAGAGGTTTCACAAAGATATAGAAGTAATGGAAAACAGATATCAAGGCAAGTTTAAACCCAATATGATGGGGGAATGCTCTTGGTTTCTTGAATGCGAAATACACGTCAGCACGCATAATAACGATTCAGGCATTCTATAACTCAGGTAATCAAAATAAATTAAACAACAATAGTAATGTACCATTACAGTTGCGTCCGTCTGCCTAAGCCATGCAAGCAAGAAAATGAAGTAGAAATATTGCCCACATGATCAAAGTTTGCACACATACCTAACATTTCACTAATTGAAAAAAAAATCAAAATGAGTCGTATGTCAGTTTTCCACTAAACTGAATTATTTGCTATCATGAGCTGGTTGACAGTAGCCAAAGATACTGCAAATTGAAGAGACAATGGATGGCCTATCAGTATCAGCTAATTTCAGGGAAGAAAATCTGCAAAATCGAACTTCAGCACATAGATAATATAATCATGTCACAAATCCTGGTACACTTATAGTCTGCGCATAAGCGCAATACTTACTTATTCAGAGATGAAAATATTCTTTCAATCTATGCAATATAAAAACATCAATATCTGACCATCTTCATCATACTCAACCTCCGATTTCTCTGTTTGAGTCCAGTGACTTGCGACTCATTCTGACTGCCCGAAAAAAATTAATAATGGTTTAAACAAAATTAGCCTCTAAAGCCCAGCAATTTCCATGAAATTTGTTATGTTTAAGCCTAAACGAATTGTACAACAGACAGAACAAAGCGTTTTTGAAAACATGTTAAAGATAGGAAATCGTTTTTTTAAGCTTATTTGCATGTCATTATAAGCCATTCTTTGAACACATTTGAAACACTAGCCTTTAGGGGATTAACATAATTCATGTAAACAGGAGTTTTCTACAAAATACATTCGGATTCAAGTAAACATCATTTACCTCAAGGATAAATAAAATCGAACACATGTAAACAGAACAATATGAGGATAATAGTGCCAGTATATTGAACAAATCAATTTGCATATGTGACATGAACATGAAAAAGATGTCAGGAATATTTCCGTAATCATCGTTTAATTTCACTAATATTGTTATTAGAATGGTTTCTATCCTGCACATCTATCACTGGTTTGTACCAAGAAGAGCAAGTCTCACATTTTGAAAGCTTATGGCCGAAAAGATGTGGAAACTTGCCCAGTTCTCTTTTAAGCCTCCGTAAAAGTTCTGTTTTAAACCTCATGGTGGAGGTCTCTACAACCTGACTCCGAGGCGGATCGAATAAGCGATAATGATGCAAAAGTCCGGCTGAGGATTTGACATACGCTTTTCTGCCTTTGCGCATATGAATGTGAGCAAAGTGAATGCCCATTGTGTATACTAGCTCTGGGCGAATGATATTTTTGGAGCGTCTGCGGCTAGGAAAGATATAGTTCGTTCTCATGTAGGCACCGAGTGGTTGGATAGAAAATTGATCTATTAAGTATTCCTCCTCCTTGGAAATGGAGAAATTTTTCTTCACAATATCCCATTGCTGTCGTGCAGTTTGGTCAAAAAAGGCACACCTGAACACAAAAGACCCTATGGGGCGACGGTTTCTACTCACTACTTGCTGAACATCGACCACTGAGTTAGAATCTGAGTTGGACGAATTCCCTTCTTTGTGTGAATTTGGAAACGATGGTGCAACGTTTGAAGTGTTGGATTTAGTTACTGTGTTATTAACAAATCGGCTTTTTGTAGAATTCACCAATAATTTGGCTGAAGCTAACGTAGTAATAATTCTGCTTGAAACTGGTGCCTTTCTAACTTGTTCATCGTTCCTTGTCAGAGATGATGTTTCTCCAGCAGTTGAAACCAGTGGACGTGGGGACTTTTTATCCACTGAAGAATTAAACTGGTTGTTGATCTGATTTTCTTGATTTTGTTTTCCGGATTTCTCCATAGAAATACTGAGCAAGATCCTCGACTGATGTTCTGGCTGTATGAACCCTTCAAAATTAGGATCAGGATCCTCATGAGTGAGCGCTGGATCTCTTAACAAGTCGTCCATTAGCTCTCTCCACGTGTATCGTTTTTTGGGAATGATAAACTCATCCGTGTCGACCAGTACAACGAACTCTGATATGTTTCTATTCCGGTAGGCACAGTCATTGACAGCGACTATTTGAGCCAGGTACCAGGACTCTATTGTAGGCAGAGGCCATTGCAAGACCGTCATGATGCCTTCTTTCTGGTAATGCCGGAGGATCTGATCTACCTGTGCAGAGATGCTGAAGTTGTACACAAAAAAGTGCTCTGCTCCCAGAATTCTGTTCAGTTGTACTGAATGTATGAGCTCAGATGTTAAATTGTAATTGGAGTGAAACGCCGAATAGCAAACAGTGAAATTTCTTTTTCTAGGTCCCGTGTATTGGATTTCAAACTTATTGGTCAACACAGAGCTGTCCCCTAGGGAGATGGACATCATTTTGGGATAACGCTGACGGTTTATTCCGCATTCATATGCCACGGGCACTACCCTGAAAAGATAGAAAAAAAAATATATATATATAATGTGACAACTAGTCGCTACTGAAGGTCATGATTAATACTCAAAGATAAAATGAACACTCACATATACATGTACACGAGTGATACAATCTCAGTGTGGCTTATCCAAGAAGGGTTCGTTTTTTTTTGTTTGGGCATTCATGGCAATATATTGTGTTCATTAAATTTTTCGTAGTTTTAGTTAAACCAGAAAAAAATATATCTTAAATTATATGCCATAATATGTTTGAAGTTAGAAAATTTATCATACAATTAGCTAAAGGTCTTGGTTATATTTTTACTACAACATATTTGAAGTTTTATCCGGTGAAAGATAATGGCATTGAAAATTACTCTTCGGCAGTAGTCTACAAATTTCTGTCTTCATCGTTACAAGACATAACCTTTAAACCTTAGCGTGTTTTTGTGAACTCACACAGGCTTTTATTTGATGAAATTTACAATTGTAAGCATAATGCTTTTGTGAGCTAAAAAAAGGAGAGCATTTTATCCAATGTCTGGCGACCAGTCAGAATGAGTCGTATGTCGATGGGCTCAAACAAAGAAATCGGGGTTGAATGTGGTGAAGGTAGTTTGATATCGACATTTTTATATTGCAGACATTCAAAGAACATTCATCTCTCTGAATAAGGAATTGTTGCACTGTTGGGCAGCTTATAAGTATACCAGGATGTTGTGAAGCGAATAATATATAGATTTACTAGCAGTAGCAGAGAACCTACGGCGTTCGTGGGAGATTTTTTAAAATATAGGCCAAACCGACACTGCCTTGCAACTTGAAGTGTATGGCCAGGATGCACATCTCGATGTTGGTATTTTGGTTGATTAAAGTGACTGTTACTAAAAAAAAGCGTGTTTGGTGTTTTGAGAGCGTAATTCTTACGATCGTACAATTCGAATCAAACACTCTCGAGAATTTACTATTCAATTATTATCGCCTTTTTAGAATAACATCAAACATAGTAAGCTTAATTCAGCTTTATGTAAATAGAAACAGATCTTAAAGTAACAATGTTGTGTCCCAAATTTCATATGGATACATTCAGTAGTTTTCGAGTCCACAACCCTTTTAATAAACTTGTTGCAGATTTGTTGTATAGAGATGAGCTAAACTGCACTGATTTTTGCCGGGACTGAGGGGTCACCAATGCCTCTTCAATATCTCTGGCTACAGTAAAGCTGGCTCAAAACTTTTTTTTTACTGTATGACCATGTATGAATAAATGTTTTACGTGATAGCAATAAATCAGTGTGATGGAAACCGACATGGACTTGAGATTCCTTTTGACTGACTGAGAGACAAATGCATAGGTAGTGGAGATGATATGTTGTAAAGATTTACAACGCTTGTAGCCTATGTCATCTGTAAATGTTTAAATAAGCACTTGAATTTGGAATGCACAAAGGCCTCAGCATGTTGTTTTGAGGTAGCAACCCGTTTTTAACCGAAATCAACATGTCGGTGCAAAAATCGGAAATAAGCCCGGTATTGATTTCATCGAGCGTCAAAGAAAGAAGTATTTTGGGCTTGTCGCGAGAGTATCGCCGAAGCAGTCAGCATCAAGAGTTATTAATATAAAAAAAAAAGTCAGACTTGAGTAACAGAAAGTTATCAGGAAATGTGGTTGGGAGCTGGACTGTAGAGAAAAGAAACCAACCGTCTGTCACCAAAGACACGTACCTGATTACAGAGAGACAGCTATATCTCCCTCGCCGTTTACGGGATACACGAGTAGGAGGGACAAAACAAACACACACTAATTATATGATTGCTCACAGAGTGTGATGATCTTCAGGTAGGCCAATTACGCGTCCTACTTTGGAAGTGAAGTTATCATTCCCTTCAAGATAGAAGTGAAACATAACTTTCGTTGGGAGGGGCTTTCTTGCCAAACCAAAGCCTCTGATCATTGGTCGACCAATGGCTGCCTTTTGGTGATCGTAGTAAACAGAGTACATCCAAGCATCGTGGCCCCCAATTGGCTGCCAATATTTATGGCTATCCTCTTGAGGCAGCCAGTTTAACAGAGATGGGGGGACTCTTTTTCTGCGAAGAAAACATCAAGCACATATCTTAACAATTGCACGAGAGAAAAGTAAAACAACATTTATGCATTTATATAATTCACATATTATTTTATTTATTATTTATTTATTTATTTATTTATTTATTTCAAAGAAATGAACAAACCAAGTCAACGGCGATAGCTATGCCGAAACAAAATCGATAACAAAGAGTGTAACAATAAGAAAAATTGCATATTGAATTTCTGCCTATCATGACTATTACTACTGTCATTTCCATATCATGGACATGACTATTGAAATTTCTGTCTCTGAAACTTAGATAAAAGGAAGATCTTAAGAGTACGTGCCAAATGTCAACAGTTTTGAAAACGTTGACACTGAAAGTCGGATTTAGACTGTGTTTTAGATATGCGGTCACAACAATAGGCAACCCAAGTCAATATAAGAAAAGAAAGGTCAGATAAAACAAAATATAACACTAGCAAGGAAAAAAAAAACAGAAAAAAACCCACATAATTACACACAGAGTGTCTGACATTTCATTGTCAATAACTGCTCAGATTGAATCTCAGATATCGACTGCGTTTTAAAACATTCAGTCGTAGTAATAAAACTACATGACCTTACTTGGGAAAAGCCAGTTCAGCATTACTATACATTGCATTATAGGGACAATTCCTAACAGAGTCCACCATGTTGATAAATAGCTTTCCGCCAAATTCCTTCATCGTGGATCTGTCATCATAGGAACGGCCCAGTGCGTGCAGAAGTCGTTCTTTTTGAGATCTGATACTGTTATACACGTGCTGGTAATCGGGCGATATCATATACATGATGATGAATAGCTGACAGCCGATGATGACAGTCAAGAGTTTAGTCATACTATAGCCTCTGCGGGCCAGAAACGAAACTGGATTAAGGATGATCAGTTGTTTCATTTTTTGCTTCCTCATGTCTGTGATATGGACCTTGTGGAGTTTCCATGGGCAGTGAGGCTTTCTGTTGATGAAAATCTGTTCCACAGGAATGTTGGCAACATTATTAGTATTAATAATGATAATGATTACAACAAGGACAAAAATAAGAAATAGATGGTTCTAAGAGTGGAAGAGCTGCAAACATTTTGTGATCTATAACTAGCAACAACAACAAACAACTGTAAAAGCACAAATGTGACAAATGCACTACAACAGTTTCTATCTCGAAAGAAAGCAGACATGATGTACAAGAAAGAAAACAATGTATCTTAAAGAAAATTCATCCATCCCACAGACATTCCGTATGTCCATTAATCCATTCATTCTTCCATTCGTCAGTTCTTCCATCCATCCTCTCTTCCATCCATCTATTATCTATCCATCCATCATCCATATTCATCCATCCATCCATCCGTCCATCCATCCATCCATCCATCCATCCATCCATCCATCCATCCATTCATTAATTCATTCTTCCATTCTTCCATTAATCATCCATCCATCCATCCATCCATCATCCATCCATCTATCCATCCATCCATTCACCATCCATCTATTAATCTATTCTCCCATTCACGCATTCTTCCATCCATCCATCCATCCATCCATCTATCCAACCATCCATCCATCCATTCATCCACATATCCGTCACATTGTTTGTTAGCCTTTCACTCTCGGGGGATATTTCGCCCATCCATCCATCCATCCATCCATCCATCCATCCATCCATCCATCCATCCATCTATCCGTCAATTTATCCATCCATCCATCCATCCATTCATCCAGTCATCCATCCATCCATTCATACATTCTTTCATTAATCATCCATCCATCCATCCATCCATCCATCCATCCATCCATCTATCCAGCCATATATCTAAACATCCATCCATTTATCCGTTAATCCATTTTTCCATTCATATATTTTTCCAGTCATCATCCATCTATCCATCCATCCAACCTTCCATCCATCTAACCATTACGTTGTTTGTTAGCCTTTTAAGCTCCAAGGGGTGATTATCTCTCCCATCTGTCCATCCATCCACCCATTCATCCACCCATCCACCCATCCATCCATCCATTCATCCATCCATCCACCCATCCATCCATCCATCCATCCATCCATCCATCCATCCA
>JBCEWB010122707.1:0-11457 GCA_039654565.1 Peronia peronii | reverse complement strand
ATACATACATACATACATACATACATACATACATACATACATACATACATACATACATACATACATACACACATATACATACATATACACACACACACACTGTACTTATATATAAAAAAAATCAAAATGCATATTTTTCTTAGCTGAATCTGAATTCACCCTCTACTTGTGGCTATTTCTCCTTATAGAATCACTGTAGAGGCATGTTTATCATGGCATATGATGTATGGCATATAGGGATTTGGGGACCATGGTATCAGCGATTTCCATGCCGTATCCGGTACGTCATGACATTGCAGCTTACACAATTTCATGATGTACCATGTACATCATACAGGGGACGAAGGGTTAGTGATTGGAACTTGCTGTAATATGTCATCATCTCTGTAGATCATCTTCATTGTCAACTTTTATAGGATCAAAGGCTTTCGTGGGTTATCCATTGCAACAGAGACCATGGCCCTGAAAGGAGAGGGAGAGAGGTGACGTTTATGTTTCATATTATTTTTTAAGGTCTTTTTTGTTCACAGAATAGCAATACAAATGTTCTTCTCTGTTATCAGGCACAGGCACACAGGGCGGTAAAGATGGCCGCAAAGGCAAGAAAAGCAAAAAGGACTTCAACCGTAGAGAAATTGGGGGAACAGACATGGATGCTTTTACAGATGTAAGTTCAGCCCTTTCATGTTTCTCTGATCCCAATTTTGTGTGTGTCTGTGGTAGTCTTTCCCATTGTTTAGTAAATTATTTTACCATGGTCTTTTTTTCCGCAGTCTTAGTTCATTTTTGTTGTGGATGAAAAGGGAGAAAAAAAAGTCCCCCCCCCCCTCCTTTCTCCAGTTCTTTTAGGTCTGGAACATCTCACCTGGCATTTTCCCACAATACCTATGACATTTTGTGATGCTTATCTTTCATAATCCCATGAAAGTCCATGTTGGATGTTGAAACAAATATCATTAGTGTCTTGTCATCGTTGTTGATTCCCAGTGTGGGAAGATACACGTCATCAGGGGGAATTATGATCACTTACTGGTTCACTCATAAAATAGTCTGCCATTTATTTTTTTAACTTGCATCCTTCCCGCAAAGAACTTTTTATTACATTTCTAAATCTTCTCCCCAGCCAGGAGTTGTAATTGTTGACAGGAAGGACAAATCTTGCAAAAAATCTACTTTTAAAAAATCCCCATTCTTCAATCATATATTTCCCATATGATGATGTTTGTGGTCAGCAGGTACATTTTGAGGGATTTATATTTTTTTGCTCTTAGTTGTGTCATTGCATGTGGGCCAGTTTGGATTCTGAGACGTTTACTTGCTATACATTCTTTGTACCTATTTATTTTTATGTTTTAAAAAGTTCTAATTTTTATTTTTTTTAAATTTTGGCTTTTAAAATCTTGAGGTGATACTGTATTTTTTGATTTACTAATATTCATGATAACACTTAAGTTCACAACATTAGTTTTCTGAAGTCTATTTAAGATGGTTGAAATATATATGACATAGGGTATGACCTCTGCCAATTTTTCTTTTTTTCAAAATCAAGCACATTTTCTCATTTTTTTATCTTTCAAAAAAATCAAAATTTCTAGGAAGCTTTACAAAATAGAAGAGCTCAGAGAGGAGATACAGCTTTTCGGTTTTAAAAAAGATTAAGTCTTGATGAGAAAAACGCATTGAAAAATTTGCAGATGTTTTCAGAAAGTGTCTGAAAATAAAAAAAAAATTAATTCCTGCCTGATGAGCAGGCCCACAATTTCCCTGGCACATTTTTTCCAAGGTTGTTGATTATGCTTACTTTTTAAACATTATTTTACCTTGCATTCATGTAATGGTAATTGTTGGGTAGAGAGCATTTGTATAGCTCTTATGGATAGCTGCCTGTCATGCTTTCTAGAACATGTCAGTTTAACAATATCATTCACTGGCTATAGATAGGAAAGCAGATTGCTTATTTGTCTTTAAAAACTGTGTCTTGAAAAGATATTCTGTGCAGTTATGAGTCTATTTTGTCTCAAGGATCACCCAATGTCCATCACTGGCATATATTTAAGTGTTCAAGTATACATTCCAGTGCCATATATACATGGCGTATAGAAAGCCAGGCTTGCAGGGATGAATTTACGAGGCCCCAGATATGACATTTTTGTGCATGTAGGAGAGGCAGAAAACAAAAGACATGGAATGAAGTTTTTAACATTTTATTTTTAGCAAACCCTTTTTCAGAATCCTCCCATCCCCAAGACCTACCATAAAATAAGTTACAAAGATCTTTGGCTTCCTTACTGTCCTTGAATTATGCCTTGAAGGATAGTAATGCCTGACTGAAAGACAATACAATGAAAAAGCAAAGTGATTCTGTACTTTTAAATTCTTGCTGTCAAAAACAGAAAAGAACAATGTGACATCCCAATAGAAATCATCTTCCACTGGACACAGTTGTAAGACCCTTGAAGATCATGGAATATTATTACAACAGTTACAGCTGCGCAGAACCCTTCAATGTATTGCTGTTGCAGTAACTTCCTGAAAAATGAAATCTTAGTTGAAAGTTTGATATCTTAAAGGATCGTGGTGGAAAGCCAGTGGCAGTAAAGGCTATTAGCTCATCCTCTACTTACTTTTTTATTATGTTTTTAGAAAATGAGCTGGCGATGAAAAAGCCACTGACTGAATCATCCCAGTTTATCATCAAAATAAGTGATGGCGACATTGTTTAAGAATAAAGATGCAGCAATGTTTTCTTAATCACTTAACTTAATAGTATTGTTTTTAGCCAATACAAAACCAAGTTATTAACGTGATATCACCTGTGTCATCTGTGCTCATGTTGCAGATATTTCGGTTAAGGAACTAGTGTAAATCTAGCTCATTTGCTCAGACTTTAATTTTTCAGTTTGCTTGGCACAGTTTATTATTACTGTTGTTTTTTTTTTTTCCACTGATAATATCGCTTATGTTAAGCTATGTGATTTGAAGTAGAATGAAGGTTGTGTAATATGCTAGAAAATGTGACAAAGATTTTCTTTGTGAATGACTGTGTGTACCAGCAACAGATGCATGAATTTTATTTTTGCAGCTTAAAGTGAAGAGATGATTTGCTATTTATCTTCAGTGGTGCATTCGAATCGCATTGTGTTCGAATTGTACTGAAGAAAACAATTTAACTCATTCTATCATATTTTTTGTAACAGGTCAGTTATTGTGATATACACAGGGATGTCAAACTTAAACTTTCTGGCCGTTGCCGACTTTTCTACTACCAACGCTCAACTGCTGACTTTTGATTAGTCCACAAGCCAGTCACGGTTTTATAAGAATATTAATGCGATACAAGTCCCAAACGATAACAGTGAAACTGGATGTGCGTTAGGATATTGCGGATACTCTGGATGAGGGCAAAGCTGTTGTCCACCCGGTTTGAAGATCGAGATCAAAGTTCATAGTGTTTACTTCCTCACATCTGACAACATAGTTAAGTGGTCACGTGAGAGTTGTTGATGGAAAATCAGCACATCAGAATACCAACAACAACAAATTATAGGCACATGGCCATAGAAGAACTAATGTAGGAGGGCAATGTTTGCGATCGAGATCAATTTGTGCTCGGGATTATGATAACGACATTGCCTGTAGGATCTTTAAGTTCTTGAAATTTCCATTAGTTGTGTAGTCCTATAGACCTATTACCAGGTTCCTGTAAAAACTTGCAAACTTCTCTCAAAACAATGCAAACTTCATGGAAAGCCTAGATTTTAAAAAGTGTCTTATGTCACTGGACAATGCCCAACCATTATCAACTTTTTGGTGAAGACAGTTTGACATCCCTGTATATGATACATATTTTTATGTGTATTCAGGCTCTCAGACTGGAACCAAGCAGTTCAGTTTGTGCAAGAAGCATAGGAGTTAAGTTTCGACAGAAGTCAGCAGAGTGCAGTTTCTAAGAATTTCCTTTTTTATCTCTTCTATTGATCATAATATTACCTTTGATGTACATGTAGTTATTCTGTTATATGCCATGCACCTTGTCTTGTGCTTTCTTGGAGGAGAGGCAGCAAAGCGAAATGGGGCAGTGATGAACTTTTTCTCTTACAACTTGTCCAAGTTTCAGAAATGCGTGGAGTGAATGAACAATGCTAAACTTTAATTTCAGTGATAGGAATCATGCATGCGGTGAAAACAGTTTGTTAGATATAGACCATCATATCTTTTAAAACTTTTAGATATGTTATTTTGTCCTTGAATAGTCATATAGTCATCTCAAATAGTCATACTGATGAAGAGATTTCACTTTTTTTTTTTTATAATCCCTTATAGGCAGCATCAGATTGTTTTTGTCTTTTATGTTGACTGAAAGTTTTTTCCAAAAGTTGTAAATTATATTTCGTTTAACATTTATTAATAAACATGAAGAATCTAACTGGTAGTGGTATGGAACTGTTGAAAACTTTCTGCAAAATCTAAAACTTCAACATTGCCAACGATTACAGATATATTTTGGTAATATCTTCATAGGACAGTTGGCCAGCATCTACTCTTTATCTAACCGATCAATTCTTTAAGTTGAAATTATATATATACAGGTTGTCATCGACTTACAACCTGTGCGACTTATGGCTGATCGACTTTAGACCATCTGGCCGGCAGGCATCACTTTCGCTTGCCAGACGGTAGATAAGTATAGTGTATGACAGTTTCTGCACCCCAAAGGCAGCACTCGCAGTCTCTTAATAATTCATATTTTTGTATGTTTTGCACATAATAAACGATCTATACTGTAATATGCAGTGTTTGACGTAAACCCTTAAAGGTATAAAAAATTTAAAGAAAGATAAGAACAATGTCTAACAAACGAAAATGAAATAATGAACTGAGAAAATGTTTATAAAATAAGACTTTATGATTACAATGTCATTACACAGCATAATATATTTATGTTAATTTAACATAGTCTGACTTAACCAGATCAGTTTATGATCAGTCAGTCGTAACTAAATTCAGCCGTAAGTCGACGACTACCTGTATTATAATTATGTCCTCATGGTGGTAGGAAAAATATAAGAAATATTTGCGTTTGTATCTTAGCAGTTATTCAAAGTTGTATAGTATTGTTATCACACAAAACTTTGTCATGGAATGACTTGGATGGGCTTTGAAAATGTAAGCATCCAACATTTTGCAATTGATAAGTAAGAAATGTTTTGTGCAAAAAATTGTGAAATGCGTTTGTTTCTCCCTGGTCATTGTTCATGGTTTCCAGTGATAATATGTATGGTTTGTTGAAATATACTGTGTTACAAGTAAGATTGTTTTAAAAATTGTTTTTTGTCTTCAAGAATTCGGATAACATGGAAGGTGTTGACAGTGGAGCAGGAGAAGCCCTCAAAACAAAAACGAATAATGCTATCGAAGTGCCTTCGGAGATACCCGTTGCTGGTGCTAACATTTCTGAGACCTCAGTAGAATGTTCAGTCATGGGAGGCCCAGAAACAGAAATATGTGCTTCCCTGGATAGTCATTCAAGTGAAATTAACCATGTGGAAAAGGAATCAAAGATTGCTGGTTCAGGGGAAGTCCCGTTCACTACATCAACACAGCCTGAATATTCAGTTGAGAAAGACGTGCAAGAGAATACAAATGAATCAGATAGTCAGAAACAAGTTGCTGCCCCAGTACAGGTACAGATTCATAACTACTTAGGATGGCATTTTCCCATTTTCTATTTCTAGGGATTTTTTTGCTCTTTCGCTGAACATGCTTTTAGTAGAAATCTGTAACCACTCAGACATAATGCGAGATGCTGCCGGGCCCATATGATGCATGTTAGTTTTACATTTTGCAGAGGGCTGGGTACTAGCCATCAATAACATCATTCACACTTTAAGGAGCATGTTTTTCGTAATATCCAAAATACTTCTCTCATCGTTATCCAGCTTGTTTGTAAAATTGATATTAACTAGCATTTTGTGGCTTGTGGACGTGAAAGAAGTCAATTTTTGACTTGCATCGTGTATAACACAGGAAAGGAAGATGGTAGAGAGTGTAAGTTCGGAAAAAGACTGCATAAATGTTTCTTTGGTATCCTATTGGCATACAGCCCGTAAAGTCAGTCAAGGAACAATGCTGTTGCTGATTTTTCCTAGGTTGAGAGTAAGCATAAACTAAAGAAAAAGAAGAAGAAGAAGGGAAGGAAAACACCACCCATCCAGAAATCTAAACAGAATTCTTCTGCCAACGACAGCTCTGAGGTTTGATGTCTTTTTTGTTTTTTAAAAAATAAAATGCGCTATATTATTGTCCTTGTTGTTAAGAAGTAATTGTAAGATTTTAAATATGTCCAGTGTTGCTATCAAAGGAACATTGCTTTTCTGCATCAGAAATGTTTGAATGTCCATTCATGTAGAAGGCAAATTTGCTTGTACTAATTCATTGTTTACTGATATGCCTGGAACTTGTCCGTGCAAGACTTGACCTTATAACTCTTTCTAAATTTTTTTTTTCTTTTGGTCACTGTTACTTCATGTACAATTTTGTGGTACCTATTATCTTAAACATTTGCTTTTTGCAATTGGCATGTCTCCCGCCATCAATTTAGGCTCACAATAATTCCAGTGGTCAGTCTGCCAAAATGTCAACAGATGTCCCCACACCAGAGGTACATAAATATTAAAATCCTGTTCTAACCTTTGTTGTCCAGTTTTCTTACCATTGTTCAAACCTTTAACCTTTAACCAGGATATTTGAGATTTGCTGTGCACTGTCATGAGAAAATTTTATATGTTGAATTACTTTTTAAAAGTTATTTTCAGTTTTGAGATACTCACTTTTCCCGCCTTTTCCTAACAGGTTCAAAATTTATTTGCCATATGATTTCATGATATGGTTATTGATCATTGTTGTTTAATGTTGTCTTAGTTTGTTGAGATACTTTATAATTTTGACGAGCTGATTTACATGCTTGTATAATATTTATTTGCAAAATGGGCTGTTTTGTGAAAATGATTTCACAAAGGAAAAATATTCTTTATTTTGCTGACATGCAAGAGCATTCAAGCAGGAACTTGTATCTTCATTGTAAAACTTTGAATTTGCTATATAATATATAATTAATTTCAGGGTGCTTATGGTCAGGTTTTGTTAGTGGTATTGTATGATTAATTAATTTTATTCACAGTATGTCAAAATATGGAAAGTGAAGACAATTAATTTTTGTTCTGCTAATTTTCCCATTTGCCAGAAAGAAAAAAAACATTATTTGTATTTGCTTATCTGGGTAAAAGCTGCATGGATCAAGAATTATTAGTTCTAATGTCCTCTGATCATTTAATAATTTAATGGCATGATACATATAACACTAACATGTACCCATTTCACAATCACTTCCTCAAACCCATTGTTGTTTTTGTTGCAATGAAACTGTGCAGATACTTTATAAACAATTGCTCTTGGACTGTACCATCAGGCACAAGTGATCTAGTTTATTTCTTCCTTTTATTTTGTTTGAGATTTATTTATTTGTCTATTCTCCCAGAGTCGTTGGAACCTTTTTGTTTGGTTTTGATAGTTGATAGTTTTATTTCTTTAGGGTACTGTAGAATAAATATATTTCATTTCATAGTTCCAATTTCATAACAGTTCATTTTCTAATCTCTGCTCCCTTCTCCACTGGGAAAAGCTTTTACACTTTGCAAACTCTTATTTGCATTCTCCAACCCAGCAAAATGAATGCAAATTCGATTTTTTTTTTTTCTATTCTTGTAGCCATCTGAAAGTGATGTGATTGAAAGTGATGGCAAGCCTCCTCTTCCACCAGCTACTGGAGACAGAAAAAATTCACAGCAAGAAAAATCTGCGCCAGATCTGAAAGCAACTATGACAGCTACTCCTGCCAGTCGGGATGCATCCAAAGTAATGAAGGAGGCATCTCCACAGCCTGAAGCTAATGCTCCTGTTAGGACCTCCTCAGCATCAGAAATGCCAGTTACATCTCAGCCACCACAGCCACAAGTTTCAAAAGAGGAGCGGACCAAACCAGATGAGCCAGTCCCCTCAGATACTTCACAAGAAAATCAAACCCAAGCTGCAGAGGAAACAGTGGAGAATATATCAAGTAATTCCCGTCTGCAGAGACAGACGGAGGTGCCCAACAAACCATCATTAGATAATGATGCGTCTGGTGATTTGAATTCTGATAAGCTTGCACCGGCATCAAATGACACCAATTCACAGACTGTTACCACCTCACAGAAAGTGAACCACAAGCCTTTCAATGATGAAAATGAGCCTCCAAAAGACTTGTTATCAAAACAAAAAGAAGATTCCAAGAAGACTTTACAGTCAGGCACTGACAGTGATGCAGCACCCATAAAACCATCTTCAGATAAAGCAACAAGTAAAGCGAAAAAAGGTAATTTTTTTTCTTTTATGCAGTGTTTTAACATTTGTTTTCCGTAAGTAAAATAATGTTTGTTGTTGAGAATTTTTTGTCATCTAATGTATCAGAGTTACCATGTTTGCCTTCGGTTTTATCAAAGTTGGTACCCCCAGAGTAAGAAAAGACAGTTACCATCAAACAAGTAAGATCAGTCTTCTGCTCTAAAAATATTCAAGATGTTGCATATATTGAAAGATCTGAGAGCAGTGGACAGTGAATGCTAGTGATCTTGTCTTTTGTTTGTTGTTGTTGTTGTTGTTTTAAAGAGCATTGCCACTCAAAAGACTTTTAGCTTTTTGGTGCCAGGAGAACTTTAAAACTATTTCATCAAACTTTATTTTTGGATTCTTACAACCTACCATTAAATGTGGTCTGTCATCATGCCTGATTTTACCAGCCACTGTTTGACTTCCTTAATGCTTTGAAAAGAATGCTTGAACAAAATATGGCACTCTTCTGTGTTGATCAGACTCAGCAGTTCACTGTTTTGAAAAACGAAAGTGTATCAATATCATAGAAAAGTATGATAACCTTGAGTCATGGGCGTGCATAGTTGCTATGGGGTGATGAATTAAAACATGATGAAAGATATTTTGGCTATAGCTGGGATTTCCAATAGTTCTACTCTGTCATGAACTGTGCTTCTCAAAAACAGTAGTCTGTACCCAGGCATATGCATTATTTTGTTTCTTTGCGGTCATTTGTTTGTCCTTTTCATATTTCAGTATGATGCAGTTCTTATGAAGCATCTTTATCCAATTTTCATATTGATCTAGATTACAAGATGTGATATTGTATATGGGAAATAGTAGTCTTCAGTTAAAATATCAATAACATACACCCTGAGTAACACTCAATTTTAAGAGAATTTGAAAACTATCAAATTATTGATAAATCTATTGAGTGGTTTACATGAGTTTTGTGATTGTGAGTCAAACTTCTGAAGGATTGCACAGCACAGGTTTTATCAGGAATACTGGTGGACAAAGTCTGACAAAATTATCTTGCCAGGGCTTTCCTTTGTAAATAGGCTGAACACTTTCAAGATTGTCAATTTGAATATTTTAACTAAGAAGTACATGACATTAACTTATAACAGATATATCATCAATATTATTCAGTTAATAAAAGGCTAACTTTTTTTTTGTCAGGATCAGATTTGGCAAAAGAATATATTAGATATATATGTCTCGTGGCCAGTCAAAATGAGACGTAAGTTGCAGGGCTAGAACCGAGAAATTAGGCTTTGAATGTGATGAGCAGAGGGGGTCAGACATCGATCTTTAAAATTTTTTTTAATTGCAGAAATTGAAAGTGCATTCATTTCTTAACAAGACAATATCGATCTTACCCCCCAATTTATAAATACTACTGAATTAAAATCGGGTTTTTTGTAAGGTAGGCATGTAGATTTATGCGTTTGACCGTTCATTTAAACTGTATTTTCTCAGAATTTCGGTCATTCCTAGGGGGTCCCCCCTTGTCTCTTTAAACTGCAATATCTCGGGCTAGAATAAAGCTAGCTCAGAACTTTTTTCACCACCTGAAAGAGTATGAAATACGCTTTCACATGATACCAAAAACCCCATATGATGAAAAATCGACATACGTCTCATTTTGACTGGCTGTGAGACATGTTAGCATTCTTTTCAGTATTCCTGCAGATGTACTAGATCTAGATAGGTCAGATTTGGTCTTCTAACTTCTTACCCCAGGTGAAAAATATAAAGGTATTAGCAGTTGTAGGACAGAATGTCATCAGATTCTGTTCAGATTATTGTGGGGGGGTCTGAAATTGGATTTTTGCTCAAAATATTCAATTTTGGGTTTCTGTTTTCTTTTATAGTTTGGTCTCTGCTGAATATAGAAATGGTATTAAAAAGTTATGTCCATTCTAAGGTGTGGAGCGGGTGGTCAAACAAATGTTGACCTGCCCTTCTGCCATCCAGGCTCTTGCTCATTTGGGGCTCTTTATTCAGTGATAGATCATCACTGTTTCGCTGGCTATGGGCAAATTTCATATAGAAGACATGATTATGATCTCCTTCACCAATATCGGGAGCCCCAGTGCCAGGGGTGGACACTGACTGACCATCTGAGGCGCTGACCACACCAAATATCAAGGAAAACGTTCACCTGGGCCTCTGAAATAGACTTCCCACGGCATAATGAGGGTGAAATATGCCATGTTTCTGCTGTTACAGAGTGCAGTAGTGGATTATCTATCATGGGAAGGGTAAAAACGCTCTTGGTTTTGACCGACGAAGACATGGCGGCCATATATACCCTCTGTGGACCCTAAAATGACTCCACGGAAGCCCTTTTCCTAGTGGGGGTAGGGAAGCGAAAATGGAGGGAAAATGGGAGTAGGGGCACAGGAGAAGGCATAGAAATCATGGGAAGAGGTCTAGCAGATGAAAACATGTTTTGGGGTTGAAAGTCTGATCCAAAGCTCTTTGCGGCTGTTTTTTTAGCAAAAAAAACTTTTAAATGCGTTTTTCTCAAAATACGTTTTTTTAGCACAAATATGCGATCTGCTTTTTTATTTATAGAGCAGTTGCCATGAAATTTGGCATGAATGCAGAACAAAATGTCTAAAATTTGTCAGGAGGGACTTTTGATATTATTTTAAGTTTTTGAGAAATTTGAGGTTTTTGGGTCAAATTTTTTAAAAATCTATCGCCTTTCCACATAGCAAATTAAAAAAATTGTAGAAGAAAAAAAACAAAAAAGCATTTTGTCAAAAATCTGTCCTGACAAAATTTAGATGTGGAATGGTAAATATGTACACAAAATTACAAGTACATCGGTTGGAAAAGTTCAGAGCCTATTGATTGTAAAGTTACGCAATATCGGGTAGCCAGATCCAAGATTGCAGCCATTGCCGTGGCAACCATGAGTGATTTCAATTTTTTTTTAGCTGTTTTCCTCTAATATGACCATGCCAAATTCAATGGTAATGGTTAAAATCATCTACTCCCAGCGGTTTCCAAAATGACTCCGAGGGGGGGGGGGGG
>JBCEWB010122696.1:0-11458 GCA_039654565.1 Peronia peronii | reverse complement strand
CTATCTATCTATCTATCTATCTATCTATCTATCTATCTATCTATCTATCTATCTATCTATCTATCTATCTAGTCTGTATATAACATCTACATTTCTGTCTATCTATTAACTGTGATATATTCGTGGTTTAGCAAACAGTATAAGCCGTTTATTTGTCATATATGTGTGTCACCTACATGAACAATTTTTTTTTTTAAATGACAAAGCATGTGACAGATAGAAAGATAGCGTTAAAAAGATAGAAGAAATAATTGAGTATTAAGAAAAGAGAACTGCATACAGTTTCAGCGGCTATTCATAACAAATAACAACAAGGAAGCAACTTCGCACAGCAGCATTATGCACACTATAGATCAACTGAACCTATGCACATTGATAGGCCAGTCGTCACCTTCAAGCTCAATTATCTTACAGCCCGAGATTACCACATGCAGGGGGTTGAAAGCCCTACAGATGAACTGCCTTGTGTTTACCACCAACTTCCTCAATTGCCAACTCCCTCACATTAAATATTAAGGCCTTTATTTTTTGATGAATGGATTTCTTTGATCTGTGAGGAGTTTATTTGCCATCCATGCATTTAGTCTCACTTTTCTTACTTGTCAAGTGTTTTATTATTTGCCTCGTCTTTGAACCATAGATCATCTAAAAGCCGCAATTGCAATTTCAGTCATATTTACTACATAGAAAGACATACAAAAAGATTAGTACGACATAAAGAGATGAAACTGTTTTTTTTGTGTGTGTGTGTGTTTTAAAAAACAAATCTATATTATAAAATTGAAAAACACACACACACACATACAAAACAAACCCACAACAGACTTATGGACTCGAAAACTGCTGAATGGATCCATCTGAAATTTGGCGCACAACATTGTTGCATATGAATCTGTCTTTCTATGTACACAAACCCGAAAAAAAGCGTATTATCTTTGACGTTATTCTACAAATACGGTAATAATTGAACAATAAACTCGCGAGGCTGCTTGATCCGAATTGTACATTCGATAGTATGACGCGTTCAAAACACGTTTTCTTTGAGTAACATTCAGTTTGATCAATCAAAATACCAACATAGATGTGCGCACGCTTTGCCGGGCATGTGCGGCAAACAAAGGTCAAAATTTTCAAAATTTGGGTCAAATTGAAAAACTTCAATTTTACTTCCTTATCCACTGCACATGAGACAGGATTGTGTTAGCATGAAAAAAGAAAGTGGGGAGAACCTCCTTTTCATGTTTTTGTCTTGATTTTGAAGTTAATACTGAGAAAAAAAATTTTTTTTTTTCATGGATTTTCTCAAAAATTATTTTTCTGCAGGAAAATCCCTATTACTTTTTTTATTTTGTGCCTGAATAGGATAACTTTTGCCAGGCTGTTTTGTCGTCATATAACAAAGACTTGTATAGAACAAAAGTATAATATTTTTACTCATTTTTGTTTTATTGCTGTTTGAATGAGGAAAATTAGTGAAAAATAAATACATAAACGATCATCACCTTGTACCAGAGAGACGGGACTAGCAAATTTCGAATCCTTCTATACAAAGATGTATATATGTCCTAAGTTGCTTCATGCCAAGTTTCAGAACAATTGACCAAAAAAAAAAAAAGTTACAGGCAAATAAAAAAGGTGTGATAAAATCCAAAATGGCCGCCATTATTATTACATAATGATGAAAAAAACATTTTTTTTTTGCTTGTTTGCTATGTCCTAGCAACTCAGTGAACAGGTATATGATGCAAAAACAGTCTTTTCTTAAGAAATGTTGAAACTGGTTTTTTTAGTAGCACATGCCCTAAGTCGCAGGACTATATTTTAAAAAATCTCCCACGGAGGCCGTGGGTTCGCTTCTAGTCTATATTACGAAATTGCAAGAAAACCCACAATAGGCTTATGGACTAGAAAACTGCTGAATGGATCCATCTGAAATTTGGCACACAACATTGTTGCATATGGATCTGTGTTTCTATATACATAAACCTGAAAAAAGCTTATTATCTTTGACGTTATTTTACAAATGCGGTAATAATTGAATAATAAACTTGCGAGGTTATTGATCCGAACTGTACGTCCGATAGTATGACGCGTTCATAACACGTTTTCTTTGAGTAACATTCAGTTTAATCAACCAAAATATCAACATCGAGGTGCGCAGACTTGCCATACACTTTAAGTCGCAGGGCTATATAATTTTTTAAAATCTCCCACGAAGGCCGTGGGTTCTCTTCTAGTAATTAAATTAACTTAAATTAAATTTAAAAAGCTAGAAACAAAACGGGAAAAGAACCCCAAATAAAAGGTTAAATGGACAATTCATAGCAAAAAAACAGTGATAAACAAAGAAACTGAGGGGCTCGCCGTATCCATGTTGTTTGTCGTCTTCTCTGTTGTGCGAACAACTCATGTCGTGGACTGCGGGTTCGACTTTCAGATCCTGCCATTGGAAAATGGAGGGATACGAAGATCGAATCCTGCATTTTTTCAGTGACTCAACTGTTCCATGGCTTCTTGGGTAGGGAAGTCCGACGTCTAGCCTTTTCAGATAAGGGCGAATATATTTCGGAGGTCCCTTGTACACGTTACAGAACTCTTGGCAATTAAAAATCGATGAAGAGCTGGCAGCTGTCCTGGCAAATTTTCCAAATTCCAAATTTCTACCCACAAATATTCTCACCAAAAACAGGCAGCAACTTAAAGCTGAGATAATGTTACTTTTTTCCGACTGAAAGACCAAAGAAATTAAAACGCACCCAATAAATAATAAATATAGATTAAAGAAGAAAGAACGAAAGATAGAAAGAAAAGGAAGAATGAAAAAAGAAAGAAAGAAAGAACGACAAAAAAGAAAGAGATGTTTGAATCAATTAACAAACAAATAGCAAAGGAGAGAGAAATAATAATAAATAATTTAAAGAACAAGTAACTAAATCAATGACTGAATAATCAAACTAATAATTAAGTGGAGAAAGTCGGAATGAATCGTTGGATACATAAATACTGAATAGATGAATAAAATAAATAAATAAATAAACAAATGAGTAAATGAAGAAATAAACAAAATAAACAAACAGTAAATAAATAAATATATGTATACTAATTATATTTAGAAAGAATAGAATTAACAACACGGTGAATAAAAGAACGAAATAGTAGGAAGAAATGCTTTCAACATGAAGCAGTCATATTTATTCTGCGTTTCGAAGACAAACTGTTAAATATAGATAGATAATCAAAAGGGGAATCAAATAATTTGTACCGGATTAGGTATGGACATACATGTACTATTATCTTCTAATACATTAATTCCTGAGACAATCGTTTGGACAGATTGGATGCGGGACAACTTATGGAAACTACTTCAAGAAATATTAGATCTGAGAAGGGAGAATTCATGGTGTATCATTAGAGCCAGAAAATCGTCCACTTAAAAAAAAAAAAAAAAAGATTTGCACATGGGTTCTTGTGTCACTGGATATCTCGCAGACAACTGTAACTTTTGTGCACCCATGAAGCAAATTCGAAATCGAAAAATTTGTGCATTATTACAAAAATAGAAATAGATATTTCCTGAAGATTGTCACAAAAGCTAACCAAAGTCGTAGCGGAACAATCAGTCCTCTAAGACCCATGATAGATTTTGATAGAGTACGAACATGCAATTTTATGGCAATAAGACTTAAGTACCTATATCTCGTAGAATATCGGCGATCCTTCATTGAGACTGTTAGATCGCCTGATTAGTGTTATTTGTAGTCAGTTTTCTATATCAAAGTACCTAACATTTCATTTTACTCTCAGTCTTGTTGACGTGCATCACATTTACAACAGTGGGATGTTAAGGGTTAAATAAGTGGAGAATTATACCTAAATCATCCAACTGTAACCACTGATAGAGTAAAATATAAAATTGTCAAAGGTACAAATACTCACGTGTTTCAGTTACTAAATTTTGTCCATATCTGTCGGCATTTAGCAAGACATCACACAGTGTTTCAATGACTAGAGATTGAAATGTCCAGTTGTCATGGAGGAGTTCGAAACTCAGAGATTCGCGAAAGCGGAATGGTTGACGGCCGTCACTGCAGCGCGGGATTCCCTAACCATCACTGCCCGCTCCACGACTGTGCCTGCGTTTGGTTGTGCCGCTCATAGCCAGCTGCTTTACGCAGAATTATGGCCTGTGAAGAAAATCTAGGCCGGATCTAGGGTGCATGGAGAGAAGGAGGGGTGGTGTTGATATAAGGCGAAATAAAATTAATTACAGTAATATGAGAATAATAAGAGAGAAGGATGGGCATTGAGATAAGCTATAATAAATGCTCACCGTGGTGGTAAGATAAGATAAGATAAGATAATAATATGCTAATCTAAGCGATAGACAAAGTAAGATACGGATAGGGAAAAGTTGGGAGCGGTGCTGATATGTAATAAGATAAGATAAAAAAAAAAAAAAACCCGGTCTTGATTCTGGGCAGGACATTTGACTTTTGATTGCTGAACATAACAGCATGTTGCAAAGAGATACACACACACACACACAGACGTAGACATATACACGCATATTACGCCACACACAATCCCGTGACCCGTCTTGCAAGTAGCAGATGGACAGATGTCCGGGGGGTGGGGGAGTGGGGGGGGGATGATTAGATGGAAAGGAAATGGGAAAGGAGGTGGCGAAGATGAAATGCTAAGATAAAAAAGGGAAAAGGGGAGATAAGGGAACATTTTGACACGGAGAGGGAAGGGGACGAGAAGAACCTCCACCAGGAGGTTGAAAGACGTTTATATAGAACGTAACGTAAGGTGCTGCAGTAAAACCTCATACAATTTATCGGTTAAAAAAAAAAAGGTCAAGTTAAACTTTTTTTTTTTAATATTCATGTGTATTTCAAGATCGTTAAAGTGGAGATATGTAGTTTGTTTTCATTTGTTTCTCAACAAGAACAACAAATGATAACGGATGGAAAGTTGACGATATTACAATCCTCAATTTTTCATCAATTTTTCAACAGCAAATCCAAGCTTGAACGACTCCCAGGCAAAAGCGGAAAAAAAAAGAAAATTGGTCAAGATAACTAATATAAAGTATGCAGAAAAAAAATGAACTAACATTTTCTCCACCTGTCCAGCTCTATGATAATGCACCAGTAGCAAGTAACAAATTAAATTAACAAATAAATAAATAAATAGATAACAAATCCATAATATAAATCAGTAAATAAATATATAAACAAATAAATAAACAAACAAATAAATAAACGGGGGTGAGTGGGGGATTTAAAAAAAAAAATTTGAGGAAAGGCGGGGGCGTGCATTCGCATTAGATAATTAAGATTCATGTCCTTGTAAGGAAAATTTTAATTGATCTTTCCCACTGTACAAAACAGCATTATTATATTACTATATATGCATCTCTGTCCACCCAACTGCAGTCAGCCCTACTCATAGTATCCCAGTAGACGAATAGCGTCAGAAAAGACGATCAAAAGCATGTTACTTATGGTACGAATAAAAAGTCTATAATTTATATGTTTTGTTCTGAAGTTTTATGTGATCCCTCCCCTCTTCCCGTCCTCTCACCACTTCCCTCCTCCGGAGAAGCCCGGGGTATATAAATAGGTTCTTTGTTCCCATCTGCAGGGGGTGAAAGCCCGCCATCGCCCATGGAACACCATCTTCGACGATAGGAGTGACATCTCTTCTCTCTCCTTGCTCCTGTCTTCTGTCCCACTCTTTTTTCCTCTCTTCTTCTTGACGCATGACGTATAAACATATCTTCCCGCGTTTGGCACAATATAGCCGTGGTCGTGCTGATGTGCCATTAAATCCCAACAGAAATAAACAAACAAACAAGCCCCTTCCCCAGTTCCTTCTCCAAATCAAAACAACATAATTTTAAGGCATTTATAATAATATCATAGAACTAACAGTTCAGCTACAGAAACAGCCGTAACGCCCTGGAAGACATGCTGACAGCCCCGAAATGCTGACGAAATCATAGATATTGCATTGTGTTAATCAGGCAGCAGTTACGCTAGCGTAACAATTAAGGTAACGCAATATGGGTCTAGGCAGCAGTGACGGTACAGAGACAATATCGACAACATCACGCAAAAAGCCATTCGTAATGTCTTGGACGCAATAGCAATGATATTACTGTAGCTTAAGTAACACAAAGTAAAGAATAGTAATTATGCAAGAATAATAGTAACACTAAAAGGCATAGGCAACGCTACTGAAACACAGGTAACACACAGGAAAAAAGCAATGGTTATACGACGGAAACAATAGTAATATCACCGATTAGAAACAGCCGACAATGAAAACAACTATAATTGTAGGAACAACAGTAAAGTGCAAGAGCAAATGAAAAATTACCTAGGCAAGGTAATAGCTCAGTAACAACAGCAACAGTACATAAACAATGGTAACATGCAGAAATAAATTGTTATTCTTCAGAAACAGTGGTAACGCTACAAAAAGAATAATTCAGTAACACCACAGAAAGAACATTAACACAGCAGAATGAACTAGTAGTGACGCTATACAGCCAAGTGTGAACAAAAGCAGATAAATTGGGTCAAATCCTGTGAAACATTGTTGTAATCGTCCTGCCTATCAATGAATGCCTATCGACTTTTAAAAAAAAATCGATCAGGTTAAAAACAGACAAAACAAAACAAAAAACACCGCGTGGCAACTTCAGCGTTTGAGTGTGCAGAATCGGATGGAGGAAAGGTAAGAGATGCGAGCCGAATATCTATGACGTAACTAGAGCATTCTCTACAGCGTCAAAACTTCATAGGGAGACCTGAAGCAGATGCATAGACAATGCAAATGACACAGAATTAAAGGGATAGAAGGAGAAAAAAAGGACAGAGAGTTACAGAGAATGATATAGGAGGAAATAAACATGAAGAAATAATAAAAAAAGAAAGGCAATCTTCACCTCATCTTATAATTATATCCCTAGACTTATGCCAGTGTCGTAGGGGCGGCTTTGAAGATGAAACCATTAACCTCCTCCAGCCCTCTCGGTCTGCAACTGCTCTCTGAGAATCAACAAATCTCATTCTTGTCCATTCTCGGATGTCTTCCTATCGCTTCCTTTGTCTTCCTCGTCTGAGGCTGCCTCTGACGGTGCCTTGCAAGATGTTTTTTAAGATCTGACAATAGAGACACATGATTGTCCTATCTGAATTTTTAAATCTTTACTGCAGTGAAGAGATTTTTGTAATGTCCTGTGGCTTTGATGAATATAAGGTCATATAGGAAGAAAAACAGGCAACGAAAGGAAGGCATATGCAGATAATAGGCCATAAAGAATAAGGAGACATAACAACTCACAAAGACATACAATTTGCCGAGGAAAGAAGAAAGAACGGTGAAAAGATAAAAGAAAAAAATCAGACAATAGGCACAAATACATATACCCCCCCCCCCCCAAAAAAAAGAAAAGCCAGAGAGAGAGGGGGGGGGGGATGGGGGGGGGGAAGAGATAGTAGACAGGAATAGACAAAAAAAATGTGTCCGAAATTAAGAAAGCGAGAAAGAAGGGTAGAGAAATGCTGAGATATTCATGGTCAGAAATTTGACATTTATTTTCTTTAGATGTCTCCAGGCAGGATTTGTCCCAAGTACAAGATGCTCTCCTGAAATGGACAAACAGAGCCATCCAACGCTGCGGCCGATATGCAAACAAGAAATCGCTTCCTCGGTGTATAGTTTACGCCACCATCGCCCCAGGCACAGGCACACAGTCAGGGTGTGCATACAGAAAACATGAGGCGGTTTACAGTTCAATGCAAATACCAGCTGACGGAAGATTTGTCGGCAACGTGACAATACGCCCCGGGGAACTTAACAAGGCATCAAAACCGCCTTTGATTGTAGCGGCATCTCATCGGTGAACTGTTGCAAGAATAAGTCGTCGGTGTCGCAAGCAACCCGCTCAAGTCAGTCTGAGTACTTGTTTCACCAGAGAGTAAAAACTGGCGTCAAATTACTATAAACAAGAGGTTTTTCGTGGGATCTTCACAGATTTTTCCTGCATTTCTATTGGTCAGTTTGACTCAAGATGATGTCACAGTATATATTTTTAGCTCACTTTGGAGAGAGGAAAAAAAAAAAAACTCGAAATTCTCAAATTTCGGACTTACGGTTAATGCTTGCGACACCGACGAAGTTGTCTATTCAGAGCCATCGATGAATATTGAAGGATTAATCATCTTCACAGCCCACTCCCCTCTCCCTTCCCCACTCACTCCCACCCTCATCAAAGGGAATTATTCCCCTGGGCAGAAACAGCTTTAGTTATTGATTATATATGCAATCATTGTCGTTCTGCTCTCAGGGCTTTCTTGTTCTTTCTTTTCTTTCTTTCGTTCTTTTTTTTTCTTTTGTTCATTTCCTATTTTATGTAAAACTCATTGTCACTAACTTATTTCAACAACTCTGTGCGCATTTTTCCAACGTTTTTTTAGGAGGGGGGGAGGAGTGGAGGAGAGGGGTGGTCATGTTTCATAATTAGAGGTGTTGCTTGCTCGAAAAAAAAAAAAGAAAGAACAAAAATTATTGTCAAACTGTTTTCTTTTTATATCATCCTTCTGTTATCTTGTTCTACAACAAAGACTGCAGGGAGTTTTTGTTATTTTTTTATTTTTCATTATCAATATTGTTATTACTGTTTATTTTATATATGTTATATATTCGTGTGTATGAGAGGGTGTTTGTGTGTTTTCATCGTTACTACCATTAAACAATTGTTAATGTTATCATGATAGTTGTCCTGTGCATTTTGTTGTTTTTTGCTGTTCTTGTTGTTTTCTGATCTCTACAACTGCAGGTGATAGTGATAACGAAAGTCATGCCTCTGCTGATAATAAATTGTGCTGTATTTTTAAAGTGCAATATCGGGTATCGTGCCTGTTGCAGAAATCAGATATCAGTATACATGTTTACCTACTCTGATGGGGTAGGGCTCTTGTACATAATTGTACACAATGCCGGGAAAGACCTCCGAAGATGTGCGGCAGCGTCCAGTATCCTCTTTACATGGTCGAATGCGGTTTTATTCTCTCGCCACACACGTCTTTCTTTTTTTTTTTTAATAGAAGTATCATTAATATTATATAACCTTAGAATTAAAAGACATCCCATAAATTCCAGTGATAAGTGAAATGACCTATTAGATTTTATCTGGGACAAAAAAAAAAATAAAAAAATCGAGTAATTTCACCTACAGTGCCGCACCTAGTGAGCGCTCATTGATTTGTGGATCACGTCCAAACAGACATGCCCAGGTGATATAATAAATAAAAAAGAAATAAATACAAATAAAATGCTCAGTTGGCCATGTTCATGGCTACTGAGGAGACAGATGTAGAACAGATGTTTAACTGACTGAATAACAGCTCGTTCTAGCTAGTCTCCTGAGATCCAAGGTTGCACTCACTCCTTTAGGTCTTCATTTTACTTGTATGGGCACGAATGGCACCAAATTTCCTGTGACTGCCAGAGCACTAACATTTACAAAGCTGAGCAGAAACTCACATGAAAAATGTATCATCTGTGTATCGATCAGTCTGTCCCTCACTCACTGTTTTTCCACGGGTATTTAGAGACATCTCTACTACTCAGAATTCATTAGTTTTTGATCATATTGACTTCTACTTAGTAGCTTTTCAACCGAGGGAAGGTGAAAAAGAGGAGGGAAGGAGGATGAGACAAATGGGATATTTGATCAAAAGTTAGTATTGGACCGCGCAGAGGGATAGTTATGGCTCAAACTGCGTTAAAGTTAATTTTACAAATGTTAACATAGATCGGTCTGTAGTACTCACATTTAACATCACCGCGGGTTTTAAACTGTTAAAATCTTTCCGATCGGAGTCAAAGAAGATAGTGTAAAACGGCGGCATTGCACAACACATTAAAACCGGATATATTTTATCCGAAAATGCAGTTATCGTCAAAACAAGAGGCGAAGCGGTAAGCCAAGGATCAGAAGTGAAATTAATAAGCACCTGGCAGTGGTGAAAAAAAAAAAGAAAAGAAAATGGGGCAGCCCTACAAAGTATATACAAGGAAGGCGAATATTACTAAACAGGAGATAGGACTGGAAATGAAACAGTGAAGGACTAATTTCCACCCACGAATGAAGGCCAACCGAAAGTTTTGTTCGCTCAATACATTTATTCTTCTTGCATTCAAATGAGGGTTTGTTAAAACGAAGTTGTCTCAACTTTCTCAGGTTCATTCAAGAATTATTTGTTGAATATTTATGAGTTGACATATTTGTCTTTATCACATGCATGCTATCATCACTGTCTTTATCATCACTGTGAGAGGAAAAACTGCATTACAGTATCTTTCTTATCCCTAATAGTGCTATGGTCCCATCGATTCTTAGCGCCCTTGTGTCACTTCTGCGCAATGCCAGCATCGATCGACTACTTCAGTCTCCATAATGTCACCAGCACCCATCGATGTCAATAACGACTATCGAACTCTTCCCTGACACTGATCAAAGGCCGCTCAGTCAATGAAAAGTCCCGCCCGTTTGCTTTTCGTTCCAACCCCTACTCCATTTAGAGCTGATATTCCTGTCAGCTTCCTCATCCGCCTCTTACCCGCCCGTTAAAACAGCTGATTTGTACCAATATTTTTTTTATACATTGCTGCTGAATCGGAGTGGTAGACAGGTGGATGGATGGATGGATGGATGGATGGATGGATGGATGGATGGAACGGGATGGATGGAAGGACGGGATGGGAATGGGACGGGATGGGACGGATGGATGGATAGGGTGAGAAGGATGGATGGATGGATGGATAGGGTGAGAAGGATGGATGGATGGATAGGGTGAGAAGGATGGATAGGATAGACAGATAGATAGATAGGATGGATAGGATGGACAGGATGGACAGATAGAATGGATGGATGGATAGGATGGACAGATAGATAGATAGATAGATAGGATGGATGGATAGGATGGACAGGATGGACAGATAGATAGATAGATAGGATGGATGGATAGGATGGACAGGATGGACAGATAGATAGGATGGATGGATAGGATGGACAGGATGGACAGATAGATAGATAGGATGGATGGATAGGATGGACAGGATGGACAGATAGATAGATATATAGATAGGATGGACGGATAGGATGGACAGGATGGACAGATAGATAGATAGGATGGATAGGATGGACAGATAGATAGATCGATAGATAGGATGGATGGATAGGATGGATAGGATGGACAGATAGATAGATCGATAGATAGGATGGATGGATAGGATGGACAGGATGGATAGATAGATAGATAGATAGGATGGATGGATAGGATGGACAGGATGGATAGATAGATAGGATTGGACAGGATGGACAGATAGATAGATATATAGATAGGATGGATGGATAGGATTGGACAGGATGGACAGA
>JBCEWB010122695.1:0-27263 GCA_039654565.1 Peronia peronii | reverse complement strand
ATGTATGTATGTATGTATGTATGTATGTATGTATGTATGTATGTATGTATGTATGTATGTATGTATGTATGTATCATATGTATGCATGTTGGTAGGTAGGTAGGTAGATAGGTAGGTAGATAGGTAGGTAGATAAGTAGGCAGGTAGGTAGGTAGATTGATGTGATGGGGATAGATTGGGAAGCTGAGATATGACTGGATTGATACACAGACAGTCAAGTCAAATAGACTGGCAGATAAAATGACACAGAAATTCGATAATCATAGAGTGACCAATATTGTGTTTTGTGTTATAGCTAAATGCTTTAGAAAGGGGTAAATGAAGAGGGGTGATAGATAAACAAAAGACAAATGGGTTCCACAATGAGACTGAGGAATGAACAGTTTCAGTTAAATATCGTTATGAGTATTTGGCCTATACAACCTAGTCTATCCTATTATAGCATGAGAAAAAACAATAGTAACAATAACAACAATAGTAAAGACAACGACAACAACAGCAACGATGACAGCAACCGTAAGTACAATAATGATTATAATTAATATTAATAACAATACTCAATGATGATAACATTGATATAGTAACAAATGTTGTTTTTTTTTTGCTATTGTTATTATTATTATTATTGTGTTCACTGTTCAAAATTAGCACTTCACTGTGTGAATAAATAAATAAATAAATAATAAATACATAACAAATTTTTTTACATATATACAGCCTCTTTGGTGGGAACGGGTGAGGAAGTGGAGAGGGAAGGGAGGAGGGAAGGAGGTAAGAGAGCAGACTGAACGGGTGGGATTGAGAAGTTTGCTCTGTGCTAAAATCTGTACAGTCAAAGCAAACACCATGTATAGTTTTTTTTTTTAATGAATGTTATTTTAGACAATACGAGCACTCGATACAAGATTGAATGCAGCCTTATGCAATCACCCCTCCAATCCATTTGCTCAACACTGGAATCTTCTGCAGCCTATGCTTCCCGTGAAGCTGAGAGCACAATTTTAAATGAATAAAGTACCAGTATCTCCGTTTAATCTGCTCAGGTAGTAACAAATTGTAAAAAGCTTAAAGTACTTGCTGTATAACATACAGGGAATAGAGCGACATAATTTTTCAATGCATTTGAACATTGATACTTTATCTACATTGTCTTATTAATCTTTTATGAGTCCTCTTTACTAAAACCTTTAATACATGTATCTTGTGGTAACGGAGTCTTTCTTGGCTACTTCCCACAATCTGAAGATTCTTCCCTGGAGGTCTTTCTTTTGCCAATTAATAGAAAGTAGACTCTCTAAGGTCTTTACTCAACTGATAAGCCTTAAGCCTCACTCTCCTCTCTTCTGAATATGACCAATGTTTAACGGATGCAAATTATGATTACACAAGTGATTTTTTAAAAATTGCTTACATACCCTACCATTGCTCACTTACCTTACTTCACTACAGCTTGTCCTGCAACATCAACCAGCTGAAAATGAAAAGTGCTGATCTGCTCTGTTTGTTGACCAGGCTTTCTACTTATGAAATTATTCACAGGCTTAAGTGGATAATTCCGTTTTGCTGACCATTCCCATGACTAATGTTTGGATCTATTATATAGGCTTACACACTGTTATGTCTATGCTCGCTTAAAGACAAAACAGATAGATCTACTTGTCTTAAGAACATAACAGCACAACCTATATTTTGGCACGGTATAAGAATAATAATAGTTTGAATAGGTCTATAGCCCTCTGAAAATAAATAGTTTTGCCACCCATACATCAAAAAAGATTGGTGTGTTTGACCTACCTTAATCCACCAAGGTATATTCACTCGACAATCCTGCTGCTTGCGACAATGTGTAATGATGCGCGTTAAATCGATCTGTACCATTATAGGTGTGTACATACTCAGAGTAGTTTGGTTGTGCGCGCACCGGTATGGGCGAACAATGCTCCAGTTGTGGGATTGAAGACACGATAAGACTTGCAGCGAAAGCGGCGTTCACCTATCGATTTTGCCGAGTTTTCTGCAAATAGTCCGTAGCGCTATGGCATTCTCTCTCTCTCTAGATCTACCCTGGGTCGTTTGAAAGAGACAGCGCGGCTAACGATGACAATCGATTATCAGCATAAATTTGGTATAAAATATTCACTCAAATCCATCATCTTGCACAAGGAGAACATTTATAAATATTCACTGGGAACATGTGCGATCATGTTGTAAATGTCTTGGGTACGATGGGTCATAATTTTATGCGACATCACAACAATCACATTAACAGCAAACAGTAATATAGTTTTACAAGGCACGTTGTCAAGATCCTGGTGTTGTGTTGATTCTCAGGGCATGGTAGTTTACAACAGTAATGAATCATTCGTTGCTATAGTAACTCAGTAAACAAAGGCTATGGCGTTTGAAAAAGTGTGATGTTGATCATTGGTTGAAAACTCGCCTACCAGCATGTAAGTTGTGAGTTTTGGAATTATGGGGCCTCATTGAATTGTTTTTCTTTTGTTATCAAAGTACCAACTAGATCTAGCACCATCAGATTGACTTCGATCGCCTTTTTACGGACTAGGTGTGTCAACACCTCTGTGCGGTAACTGCGCATGTGCGATGTTCGGTGACAAAGCGTGTTGACACTCGCATAATTTAGTTCCATATAATTACTATTATAGACATACTGCACCAGAGGATAGAAGTGTGTGTCGCGCTGCCTGCCTTTGGTGTTCAGTTATGGAAATCAAAGTGGATTCTATCACTGTCCATTAATTTTGCGTGGTGGACATTTTAATGTGTTTTTATTTATTTGGTGCAGATTAGGCAACCAGAGAGGTGGACATCTTCAAAGATGATTAAACTTGTTTGTCACTTGCTACTATTGGGGTTGCTGCTAAGGACGCCGCCATGCTCCGGTAAGCTCCAGTGGAACATAGTGTTGTAGTCAACATCATTTGCTCACTCCTACTGGTGTCAGATTGCCATATATCTCTATATATTATTATATATGGAAGCGGACATTCTATTATTTTGATTATGACAATATTTTCAGAATATAAAATATCACAGTCCCTCTCCTTTAGTTTCTTTCCTCACCCTCTATGTTGTTAAAAGTCATGCCACGGAAAAATACCAGTTACGAAATTAACTTGTGGATGAGTGAACAAACATGTGAATTTTATATGACTGTGTCAGTGCATTCATATTTTCCATGTCATTTCTTGATGCATTTTGTTTTCTTTCAAATTGACTGCAAAATGCTTTAAATATGTTATTCAGATTATTAAAGGGACAAGAACAATTTTTAAAATATTGAATGGTCCAACCAGCATAAATACCCAATCACGATTGATAGGTGATAAAATAATTAGATCTTTGCTAATGCCAAGCCTGGAACAATGCACTTGTATTTGGAGCAGATATCCATTTTTGCTATTGCTTTCTTTGTATGCACAAGTCCATTATCAACAAACTATCCAACACTTATCTGCTATTTTTGCTTTATCTATATTATCATTCCAGCATTATCTTCTGCATGAGCCATCTTATCACTTTTATTTGTTTGGTTTATTTTCTCACAGCTGTGCTAGTCACCAATATAAGACTGGTGGGCGGACCCAACACACGATCTGGTAGAGTTGAAATCCAGATTGACAATAATAACGTGTGGGGATCAATTTGTGATGATGGGTGGGATGACAAAGAGGCCTTTGTTGCCTGCAGGCAGTTGGGATTCACGTAAGTTTAGGGCAGAAATTTAAAAAAAAAATGAATAGATGCTTTGTGGCTTTTTTTTTTTTTACTGGTCTAACATTAATGAATGTCATTGGTTGTCATTCAAGAATTTGAGTCATGTCATCTACAGTAAGTGTGGATGTCTTTTCATTTAGACTTACTGTTTTTCAATTCTTGTTTCGCAGCAAACTCAAAAATTTGTAGGTGGACTGATGAATTTTTTTTGATAGCCATACAGTTGAATCTTATTGTAATCTTAGGCACAAAAAACAGATTTGAAAACAATTTTTGAATGTTAAGACTTATGAGGAGAGATGAAATAGAATTGATACACCGTCCATTTCATTCTCTTCTATTAATATTTAAAAATTATTGTTCATTGAAGATAAGAGAAAGCACAAAATAAATAGTTTGAAAATAACAGACATCATTCAGTTTTTAAATGTTGGGTCGAAGTTTGATCACACTATATCATCAACATAGACTGATTCCTGCTTAAACAGCACATCAAGAAATGAAACGAGAGCCCAAATACACAGAGAACAGAATTTTATGACTGAGATGAGCATACTGTAGATAATTTACGACGTGTATTATTTTTAAAAATAAAATTTAAATAAGGAAGTGATCATGACAAGTCATCTAAAGCATTTCATTAATCTGAAATTATATTTTATGAGAGTCTTTTTTAAGTACTGAAACTTGCAAACATCTAGCGGTCTTCAGGCTAGGCATGTTACACCACAACACTGCATTTTCTCTCTAAAAAATCCACAGATGTTTAGTTTTTATGATGTGCTTTTGGTCAACATCACAGTTGTGGGTTTTGTATTCTTGATTAATTAGAATATCAGTCACTCCTTGATACTTATTACATTACATAGAACTGGACCCAAATAGTCTCATGTTATTAATAATGTATTAGCGATTGATCGGAAGAGATGAAAAAAAAAAAAAAAGAGTTTTAACAGAAATTCATATGGTGGAAATTAATCACAGACTTACAGTATGTCTAATTTTTATTACAATTTCCACTTTTTTGATTTTCTATTTTTTTTTGGCAATAGAAATGGTGGTACAGCGGTCACAGATAATAGGTTTGGAACTGGGCCTCCTGGTCAGCCATTTCTAATGGATGATTCAAGATGTACTGGTGATGAGTCATCACTTACACAATGCATCTCCAGTCAGCAAACTGACTGTACACGCAACTCAGACACAGAGGCAGGTGTAGAATGTAATGAAAATTTAGGGCCAGGGCAGCCGACACCAACTCCACCGACCACAACTACCGAACGTGACAGCATCATCAGTGGCAATTGTAAGTTTCTCTGTCCCAGCTATCTTAGAGTAGCGTCTAGAGAGCTCAGATAATACATGTCAGACTTCGAAAATATGCCAAGCTTTGGAAGTAACATTACACAAAGTATTGTTATCATTGAGTTATGCTGAAACCATTTCACTCCTTTGACCTTAACACATCCATTCTACTGTCTCTTCTGTCTGGAATTTGGCTCCAGTTTTAGCCACTGGTGACTGAATTTTGATATATCAAATAACATTTTTAATGTCTTCTAGCAGGATCAAGATTTATATTTGAAAGAAACTCTTTGAAGTCTAATAGATAATAATATATTTAAAAGCAATCAAGGGTGAAACTGTTATTATTGTTAATGTGATTAAACCAAATATGAAAAGAAAAATAAAAAAACGGGATTTGCTTTGCAAACCAGGTCAGCAAACCAACCCAACGGCCAGGCTAAGGGGCAAGGATGGAGTAGATGGAACAGGTTATGTGCAAGTCCAGGATCCTTTTGGTGTCTGGGGATTTGTGTGTGACGACAGCTGGAATGCGGCTGCTGCCAAGGTTGTCTGTGCCCAGCTGTGTTATCCGTAAGTAGCAGCAGACTAGTGCCACTTCGACCACCACTATTATTTCCCTTTGCCAGACACAAGGGATGTTGAACAAGTGCAATGAAAGCAGAAAAAAAAAATCCCTTTCGCACTTGCTTGAAATGTACATCATGAAAAATCCCCCCCCCCCCTCCCCCCAAAATTCATGGTGTAAGGAAAATGTGTTTTTCTCTTACCATAGGATTTTATCAACATTTTTTCCAATTAATTTTATTGAATGATATGAAGAAGCTTTTTTTTTCTTCCTTTACACTGCTTGCTTCTGACAAAGGGAAATAACAAAGTTGGTCAAAAACAATTTCAATTTCAGAACTTTGTCCATGCAATTTCACAGTATTCTTTCAATATTTTTTTGTTCTGATTTTTGATGAAATCATGGGAAAGCTGCAATAAAAACAGAAAAAAAAAGAATAAATTACTGTGTAGTTCATAAACTGTAACAAATTGTAGAACACTAAATTTAGAACTTTTCAGTGATTATGGTGGGAGAAGCTGAAAAATTGGGTTGCGAGGTTGGTGGAACAAAGGGAGTCTTGTAGGGATGAAGGATGTCCAGTGCGTTTGCATAGACCTATATTTATATTTGGCAATCATTTGATCAAACTAGTTCACAAATTTTGTAACAAAGATTCTGTTCAGAATTCAGTAGCTTTAGAACATACCAGTACATTAGGTCACTGTGAAAATGATTTAATTAGCATAACTGCATGTCTAGAATATAAATAAATGCTAAATCATATATAGAAGCAAAAGGAACAGCAGCAACACCTATATGAATATCGTCCTTTTGAGATCTCACATGAAAGATAGAGGTGACTATTTCAGTTTTATCTTACTGCTTTGTTGCTGTGATATTTTTTATCAGCACTAACTATACAGCCAAACCAGGCATCCCAGCCGAACACAAAGTTGTTATACCTGAGTCAGAGATCAACATCATTCTAGACAATGTCAACTGTGCAGGAACAGAAGCCACTATTCAGGACTGTCCCCATTCTGCGTGGGGGGTGGAAGATTGTGTTCAGGGTCTTGGGGAGCTGGCTGGTGTCCAGTGTGTGGAGGCTCCTTATCAACCTCCTCCACGTAAGTTGTGCTTTATATCAGTACGCAGATACATTTTAGTGCATGTGGAAAGTCTATGCAGTTTGTTGGCCAGCTGTGAATAGTTATACTTGATGGTTGCTCTATACATATAAATGCCATGAATGGAGAAAACATTGGAGAGGTAATTTACTATGACTATAAGAAGAAAAATGCTGGCTAACATTGACATTATTGCCACAGTGCTTTGGAAAACCCAAATTCCAAACATACACCACTGTAGAAGAAGTAATGACATTGTAAATAAAAAACAATTTTTATGTGCATTTTGATATTCGATGATGCTGTTAGAAATCTGCCATTATCAGAATCATTTTTTTTTTACATGTTGTATCAGCCTCAATGACTGATAGCAAAACTAAAAGTATATAATGTCATATAAATGAGTGAACTATGTCTGATGTCAAATTTTTCATATTTATAATTTATAGAGTTATTAATGCCAGTTGGCATGAGTGTACTTGACTAGAACAAGAAAATTATATAACCACAACTATTGTGGATCAAAATATTCACATTCAATATTTAACTCGCATGACTTTCTGGTGAACACCAATTTTCTCATCCATTTCTGATCCATTTCACCTGGATACATGTATATATGTAATTCTTCACATTTCGTCCCTGCAGCTCCGGTGCCAATCCTTGAGTGTGGAGATGGCCAGCTTGTGGCCCAATTCTCAAGAGCCCTAGATCCCAACCTGGAGGAGAAGCATCTGTCCATCTTCAGCCAGCCCAACTGCCCAGATGTCACCAAGTCCACCACTACAGACTACGTGTCCATCACCTTCCCTGTGGACAAATGTGGCACAAATATATCGGTCAGTGGGTACAAATCTTTCCTTTTGGGGGGCGCAGCGGCTCTGTGGTAAGGCATCTGCTTCAGGGTGAAAACAACTCACGTCGGTGAGGTTGCGGGTTCTGGCCACTGCCAGGCTCAACTCGCGGGTCCTCCCATTGGGAAGGACATGATGATTGAAAAACCTGCATTTTTTCAGTGACTCAACGGTCTCCTGGCTTCTTTTGGGTAGGGAAGCCCGATGTCTAGCCCTCTTGGATAAGGCTAATATATTTTGGTTGTCCCCTGTGTACGTTATGCACGTTAAAAAACCCTTGGCAATTCAAAATCAATGAAAGAGTAGGCTATGTGCGAAATTCCAAATTTCTACCCACAAAAATTGTCAGCAAAAACAGGCAACTTCTAAAAGCTGAGACAATCCTACTTTCTTAGGATTGAAAGGCTTAAGAAAAAAAAAATCTTCCCTTTCTTGGCAATGTTCTTCTTATCAAACTTCCATCCTCCTTATATATTCTTCAACTCAAAATAATTCTATTTCAATAATTTCTATAGGCAAATTATGTGGAGCTCTTTTGAAAGCTGAATACAGCAATGATTATGCAGTTGAGTGTTATGTTTAGCAATGTTTCAGATTTCAGTACAACTGAATGATCCAGTTGTGTACTTTGTATCATAGATACAACAGGCAAGCATATGTATTGGAACAATAGGAAGGTTTGCCCGGTGGAGACTTCTTTTTATCAGTCCTATTGTTTCTCTTTGCCAGACACAAGGGGTGTTGAATATGCACAATAAAGATGGGAAGAAATCACTTTTGACTCTTTGCTTAAAATGCACATCATAAACAACTCTAAAAAATTCATTGTGTAAAGAAAATGTTTCCTCTTTACCATAATAAGTTTCTAAATTTTGTTTGTGATCAGTCTTTCAGTGATTTTTTTTGTTCTTTACACTGCTTGTTCAAAATCCATTGTGTCTATCAAAACGATGTGATGGGCCAGTCAAAAACAGTTCCCATTACAGTAGATTCCATAGATTCTTCCAATCAGTTTGTTTTACCAAGAACACAAATGAGGCTGCAAAATAGTCATTGACTGACAATATCAATACATAAATGTAATTATTATAGATGCATACAAGAATAATATTTTTGTCTTGATGAGGAACCATTGTAATTTTCTTTTAGAAAATTCTCTTCAGTTTTGATGATTTTTTTTTCTTTTTCCAGCGCAATGGGACCCACATTCTGTACTACAATGAAGTGAAATATGACTACACCTCACAGGAAGGTGTCATTACTAGAGTCAATATATACAGGTATGTTGCTAGCTATAAATAAATTTTGTTTTTCCTCAGCAGGAAATTCCCCTCTCAGTTTATAAGACATAGTATACATGCGATATGCATTCATACTCACATGCATATGTAGACTTAAATGTCATTAACGACTTGATATTAATCATAAAATATTAAGGGAACTGTTAAAATAGAGCTACATAGGATATGTAAGGCTATAAATCACTGGTGATTCTCAATGTTTTTTAGATTGCAATTACTTTGGCTCCCAGTGCCATTATAATATTTCTGTAAGCAGATACTTCTTGGAAATAGCAGTTGTAGGCTAAGTTTGTCTCATGAGACAAAGGCTGCACCTTGTTATGTCACTCCAGTCCTGTTGCATACACTGTCTGGAGTGACTAAGGAGTCCAATCCACTGTTGTTGCAGACAAAGATGGATGGCAAGTCATTTTTGGAAATAATCATAACATAATCATAACAATGATATCAAATTAGTAATAGCTGGCAATCTGTGTCTTGTTAATCAAGATTCATCTGTAAGTTCTCGTGATAATGAGGTGTACCCTTAAGGAAACGAAGTAGATTTTAAAAATTACCACAGATATTTTTAAGTTCAAGTTAAATAATTCATTCTACACATTTGTTGTTTGTGTTACTTAAGATATTGAGTGAACTGACAGTTGGCAGTGTCCTATTTACATTTTTTATTTTTTCTTTGCTTCCCCAATGAAGAACCAAAAAAGTTAGAAAATTTGGCCAATTCCACCAGCAGATTAAATTTTAATATCGATTCTACACATTGTTATTTTAATTTGTATAGTATTGTAATTTTTTGAGTTAGTTATTGTTGACACAATTATTGTTGACACTCTCTCTATATATATATGTCTTAAATTTTAAGACATTTCTGTAAAGTAATGATGATGATGAAGAATGAAATGGTTCTCACTATTTTCTTCAAATTTCAACACATTTATTGTATATTAGCTGTTGGTTTGTATTAAAGTATGGTCCTAATAACTTGTTGGCCGTCTCTGTTATGAAATTCACGATATTTCTATAAAATGATGATTTGATAATGATGGTGATGAATATGTGTGACTCCATGGCCTTTTTTTTGTATGTTTGTAGAGTACAACTGACATGTTCTCTACCCATTGGGTTGGAAGTGACACAGCGAGTTCAACCCCTGACGCAAGCAGTGACACAAGCCTCGGTTGGAAATTTCCCGGTATGTTGTTTTTATCCATCACAGCTTATATTTGCAGCTGGCCATGCAGATCTATATGTTTTGTGTTTTCTTTCTTTTATATCATATAACACTAATGCTTTATGTGATTTGCATCCACAGTGTACCATATGGATCCATAGAAATGACTCCTTTATATTTTGTTTAATGTGACATATAACATGCTATGTAATTTACCTCAAAGCTGGCAAACAAATCTATTGAAGCAATTCATTTGTATTATTTATAATTCAATGATATCTCTTGTTATCTACACACATTAATTATGGCCATGCAGTGCAGCTCAATAAATTTAATTTCTTTTATATATTTTGTATCATATTTTGATGTAATGTCCTGTTTGATTTGCATCCTGAGCTGATTATACAGATCTATGGAATTGATTTCTTTATGTTGTCTTCAACATGTCACAAAACATTTGATTTTATTTGCACCAAAGGATGATATGCAAACCTATAAAAAAATAATTTCCTTTATATTTTTTATAATTTTTTAGATAACATTTTATGTAATTTCCATCCATAGCTGGTGATCAATTAAAAGCTTTTTTTTAATATTATATATGTAAACTTCCAGTCCTGAGAAAGTAGGATTGTCTTGACTGTAAGTGCATGCCTGGTTTGTGAAAAGACTTTATTTTATGTGGATAGAAATATGGGATTTGAAAATTTTGCTCAGACAGCAACCTCTCCTACTCCACATCTAATTTCTAACTGCCAAGGGCTCTTCTTTGTGTGTGGTGTACAGACGAGACCTCCAAATATATTTGCCCTTATTTCTGAAAGTAGGCATTGGCTTTCCTACCCAGGAAAAAAAAAGCTAGGGGATCATTGAGTCATTAAAAAAAAACAAAACTGGCAGGTTATTTTGTTTCCCATCCCACAGTAGGATTCAGACCCACCACACTTTTCACACTGCTATCAAGAGGCAAATGCCTCTTGGCCATGGTTCCCCCCCATGGAGAGTTATCTTGTATCCTTATCTTGTATGCAGTTCTCTACAAGTGATGTCTTTATTATTTCTTTCATAAATCGTACAATATCATGCATATGATCTACATCCACATTTGACCATACAGATCTGTAGAAGTAAATTTTTTTGTATTTTCTTTTATAGTAATAAATTGTACAAAATCATGTATGTGATCTACATCCATAGCTGAGTATGCAGATCTTTAGAAGTGATTCCTTTGAGAACCCGGTGACAGACAACCCAGTCCAAATTCCTCTTGGAGAATGGCTTAACATGGCCATTGCTATGGAAGAGTATGATCCGCGTCTGAAACTGGTTGTCACCGACTGTGTCAGCACACCAACGGGAAATCCACTTGGGACAGTGAAAAAAGTTTTATTTGAGAACAAGTAAGTTCGCAATCAGAGAACTATTTCAGAAAACTTTAGGTGGTTATATATGTCAACAGTCACCAACAGCAAACTCCAGCCTAACTCTTAGTTCATTTGTGTACCCACATGTGGGATTTCTGGCCAAAATTTGATGTGCATAGATGGCTGCATACTGGATACTCAAAAGAAACTCTACAGAACTAATTCTAGTGTTCACTGCTGCACTTGATTGCTTCATATGCTTTGCTTTTCTTCTTGATTGCTCTATGGTTTTTGGAACCATGTGAATTAGATTTGAATGTAAGAATTAACCAAATCCAGTAGTGTATAAAAATGTCTACTTTCTGAAAGCTTTATTTTCCCAGTGTACGTTTATACAGGTTATGTCTAATTTTTTTTTTTTTTTTTCTTTGGGACAAGTATCTATTCTTATTCCCTGTTTTGAATTGAGAAAGTCAAGGGAAAGTAAAAGCAAAATTTAATCTGTGGTCATATTTGAGAAACACACTTGGAAGAAGATCTCCTGAATGATGGAGAACAAAGATGAAAGGTGGATTTTTGTGCACAGTTGAGAATGACTAGATAACACATGCAGTACATGCAATATAACTTAAAGATTCACTATAGCTATCACCATTTCAGTAAGGCATTGTGTTATCATGAAACAGATTAAGCTCATAATTTGATTTATTTTCTTGTTTTTTCTTTCTGTTTCAGATGCAGTGATGAGACTACACTCTCTTTCTACCCCCTGTCAAATTTCATGTTCGGCTTTCGCTTCAAACCGTTCAAGTTTGTAGGGTATGATCTGATGTATGTGCACTGTGACGCAATCATCTGTCTGGCAGATGCCAACACAAGGGAATGTGATCGCACATGTGACAACATAAAAGCCAATGTTACGGATGCTGCAACTACGGGACGCAAGAAGAGGAGTACAGATATTATCCATATGAGAGTTGAATCACAGATTATCATCTTGTATGATCCTCATACACCACCTCCAGGTAGGATATCCACAAATATACTTCTGTTATGTTTTTTTTAAATTCCAGTGCAGAACATTGGAGAGAAAGATTAAGGATAGAGAGAGAGATAAAGAGAGAGAGAAGAAGAGAGATATGAAAACTGAGAATGGGGAGAGATAGGGGCTGGCAGTGAGTGAGAGAGAGATACAAAAATTAAGGAGGGGAAGAATGAGGGATAGAAAAAAAGGAAGTTAAGCAATTTGGAGAGGGATGCAATGAAAAGAGACAATAGCGACTTTGTTTCATTATTTTTGCTACTGTATTTTTCTTCATTTGAATTGTAGACCTTTTAAAGGCTTTCTTAATATGATGAAATAGTGGTATTTTGCATTCACTTTTACATTTTATGCCAGATGATAACCTTGTATTATTGTGAGTATCATATTTAAAAAAGTCCTCTGTCTAAAATCTCAGAATTTCATTTTCTAGATACTTCATTAGCTGGGTTGTTGTGTCATCCAATTTGAGACTATATTCTGAGTTTGTTCCATAGTCTCATAATCTTTCATTCATGATGGAATGATATGTGCTCTTTTAGTCTTTTGTTGCATAACTTCCAATAACTTTTCTTTTCAAATCTTACCTCACTGTTATGTTTCTTGATAGATTGGCAGCTTGTTTCACTTAAAACAATTTTCCCCTCTTTATTCACAGGTCCCAGTATCAATACTGATAATAATAACAATAATAATAATGATAATGAAGAAATAAAAACAGTGATTGGTCCCAATGATCCCTTACTGATGAATCCCAAGACACCATCAAAAAAAACAACCACAACAGAGAGATCGCCTCAAGCACCACCATCTGTGCCACACAACAACCGCAATAATGAGGAAATACAAGGCAAGAACCTGGAAGGGGATGCTGGACACAGACTTCTTCCTTCATTACTAACACTATTTTGCCTCCCATTGATGATACTCCTTTCACTTCTCCTGTTGTAAAGCCTTGTTGCCTTATCTAATATTAAACTGTTTATGCCAGTGATAGAATAGCACAAAATAAGTTTTGATGTGGATTGGGATGTAACTGTGCATCAGCATAATCACAACTACGAGATAACCTTCCTAGGAGGTTGAAAGATTTACCAAGAGTGTAACGCATCATGTTATATTGTGCCTATGGTAGTAGAATGCCTCTTGGAGTGAGAGAGGTATATTAGAAGGATATACAGATCACAATATTAATTGTTTAACACCATGATATTCAAATAACTGAAAATAATAAATTTGTAAAAGACATTTAGCATGATGTCCACTTTAAGTTATTATCAGGAACTGTTGCATAACTGGCACATGATTTTTGTCTATTCTGTTTTCTTTCGGTATCCATTTTTGTAAGTTAGAAATATGTATCCATGATTGTATACAGAGGAAGGTCACGAGTCAGATGTTGTACATAGGAACATTTTTGCATTGGATGTAAGAATGAACTTTCTTACCTTCAGTCAGTCTCCATATCTTGAAACTTCAGAGTCAGGATACATTTCTAAACTAAACATGTGGAGAAATCATAATAAAGCATTATCAACCACTAGGCATAGTGACAAAGATTCTGAAATTTTAATACCCTTTTCACAGACAAAAATTTTTCCATCAGTCTCTTTACATTGTAAATCTCTCTTTAATACACAAATAGATATAACTGGTATCTACACAAGACATGATTCAGGAAATCAGCAATTCATTTTCATCATACTTTGTGCTAACATAGAGCATTGTAGAAAAATAAATGCATTTTTTTCCTGATACATTATTCCATTTATCACACCAGGATGCTTGCTCATTGATTTTCTTATCATATCTCTACTGCTGTTATTCTGATCTGATAGATAATAGTTTAGAAATTTATAGCAAATTGACATCTATGAAATTTACAGACATAATTTCTCAGGGTGGCGCTAAGTACGTTTATCAGTGGAAATGGAAATGCATTTAATGTACTTTTCTTATTATATATTTTATTTCTTTCATGTTTCATCATGAACTCTTTGCCTTTTGGATTTATTTCTAGCTGGAATTTAGTTTAACCTATGAAAGCATGTCACATTAATGTTACACAATCTTTCCCTAGCTGTGACCAAAAATCGAAAATGTACAGAGATATTCCTGAAATGATTGAATACTTCAAGTAGAAACATAATGTTATTGTTAAGCCTTTTTTTGTAGAAACAGAGTCAAGTCTAGGTAATAAAATATATGAGTAAAGAATTCAAGAAAGTTTCCGAAATATAGTTACTTTTAAGGGGAGGGGCGGGTCCTGAAATCGAGATTTTGGCTGAGTATATTGAATTTCCAATTTTTTTTTTTTCTTCAAGCTAAACCATTTTATTTCAAGATTTTACCATTTATATGGTCAAAGCTAGCCTATTTCATGTGTAAACTGAGCTTTTCCTACAAGTAGGGGTGTCTAAAATATCACTCAAATTCACCTCTGACGGTCAATTTCAACTGAAGCTATGAGGTCTTTACACTAAGTTTGAGGGTATTTCTCTGGAGAAAAAGCAGGCAAGAGAAGGAGGCTGAAGACTAAGGTCCAGTCTATCAAGCTGGAATGTTCTGAGGTGAAAGGAACACATTATGTCACAAGGAACTGGTTGAAAAACTTTGTCAAAACTTTGGACGCGATTATCTCGAAACCTGCTTTTTGAGCACACTTTTCCCTAAGACTTTTTTATTTACCAACAGATTTACTTGAAATTTGGCATGAATCTTCCTGCATATGTGTAAAATAATAAAAAGTATCGGATTTGCAATATTTTGTTTACTTTTTGAGAAAATATTATCGAAGTGCCAGAAAAATGAGAAAAAGTACCATATTGCCATGTACAAATTTCAAAAATTTGTAGAAGAAAAACTATGGCAAATTTCAAAAACCGATTCTCAGCACTACTGAGGTTAGGGAATACTACATGTGGGCAAAATTTGAAACGATTTAATTGAAAAACACCGAAGCTTTAGGCTTTTGAAAATTAGCAATTTTTGGGGCCAGAAATCCAATATGGCGGCGTTTCCATGGCAACCAACCATCCAAATTATTTTTTGACACTTTCCCTCCTCTAATTTGGATATGCTGAATTTAAATATGATGCTTATAAAAGCCTAAATTGAGTACTTTAGAAAATCACTCTCAGGACCCGCCCCTCCCCTTAAGCTTAAGTGCTTCTTTGCTGTGCCAATGGGAGATCATTTCGTAGATTACCTGCCCTTTCCAAAAGAGGGACTCGTTTAAGGGAGATCATTTTGACCAGCCCTATTACTTCCCTTTGCCCGACAAATGAGGTATTGAACAAGCAGCGTAAAGAGGAAAAAATCCTTTTACTTCATGTCATTTGAAAGACTGATCACCAAAAAATTTGATAAAATTATAACACTAAGAAGGAAACATTCTCTTTATACTGTAATTTAAAAAAAAATTTTCTATGATGTATGTTTTAAGCAAAGGCATAAAAGTGCTTTTTTTCCTCTTTGCATTACTTGTTCAATCCCTCTTTTGTCTGGTAAAGGGAAGTAATAAGATGGAACACAATGATCTCCCATTCTGCAGTCCTGTACTAAGCATTAATGATGTGGTCAGTTTGGCTCACTCTATTCACTAATACCTCCCACCTGCATTCAATCCCTCCTATTGTGTATGGGAGCCAATCAGCAGCTGTTTTCTGTTTTGACACAAGCAATCAGAGGCATTGACCGTTATTCAATGTTGCATAAAAAAAACCCCACCTTATTCACCTGAATTGGGCTCTCATCACTACCTCACCTGTCAATCATCAGCTTGCATCGTCTATCAAAAGATACTGCACACTGTGTGAACATCTTGTCAATGGTTGGAACATTGGATCAAATATGGAAGAAGAGGTGGCTAGTGGGCTACTACCGGACATGCCACCTATGCCTTCCTGCATGTGAGAGACTGATTTTTGGGTGTAACTTGTGCTGTGGGTAGGGCTGAGGTATTTAATAAGAGAGTCGGCTGAGATATGCCAAGCACATCTAAGTGAAAGCATGAAATCCCATTTTGACAGAAAAGTATGAGCAGTGAGCCAAATGACGAGCTACCTGATAAATGGTGATATATTATCAGCAAATGGAATGTTATAAGTCAGGGAAGTCTCATCTTCTTAAATGCTTGAGCTATAAGACTGCTTTTTTTTTTTTTTTTTCAGTTGTGTGCTACTTAATTTTTTGTAGAATTGTACAATGTCAGCACCTTGTTGAAGTGACTTTAACACATGAAATAGCTATTATAAAAGAGGTAACAACATTTTTATTGATATGGGAAATCAAAAACTTATAAATATTCAGATCAGGTTAGCATGAAATGTTCATGTATATTAAAAAATCAAGCCCTCTGTGTAGGACTGGAATGAGTAACCACAGCAATACCAGTTGAAGAATACAGCTCGATGAATATTTTACATTTGCAGTTGAAAAAGCATCATGGCAATTATCACCATGATTTCAACTAAATCTTGACCTTGAAAGGATTTTTTTGATAACAATGGCTGACATGGGATTTTGGACAAAAGAACTGATTTTTCTCATGTAGGTATCTCTCATTATCATGTGCTGACTTTGTTATATTTATTCGAACCAACTACTTTTCATATGTTGTAATGATTTCAGCCTGTGATTATTACTTTGATCTCTCTCTTTTATTTCTTTTAATATTGTTAACAATGTTGTGCCATTCTTTTCTTGAAAATTTGCAGAGAATAATCGTATTGAAAAACACATAATTGGATCTGTAGAAGTGTAACTGTAACCCTGACTCTGTCCACCCTAAAGCTGACAGAATGGCGTTGGATGATTTATGTTTATGCATCAACCTGAATGGATCACATTAAGATACATTTGATCACTTTTAATTTTTAATGGTTGAAAGTCAGAATTATTTTTATATCCTGTAGCCTGCAGTAATTGTACTGTTTTAAAATTAGTGCTCCTTCAATATGAATCAGCTATGAAAAAAAAAAAGTGGTATTAATTGACAATGGATGGAAAGATTCATGTTTTATGTATGTCTCCATGATTACCTTCTTCCGCTTCCTCTGTAACTAAATTTCAAATATATACAGACACATATATGTGTAATCATGACAACAAAACTTTGTAGTTAACCATTATTTGTTTTGATTTGCAAAGTTAATAGTCTGGAAAGTGAGATTGTTTCTTCATAATGCATGTAATCTGTCTGTTCCACTATCAGTCAATGTGATTTGCATGAAAATGATTATGTATACTATTGACTTATTGTTGCCAGCATGATGAAATAGCTATGTGTCAAGACACCAAATTTCATTGGAGAATAATTTAAAGAAAATCTGTTACAAATTTTGACCTAAATCCAGATTGAAATGATAGATGATTTTTTCTTTCCTCAGTTACCTGAAGAGGGATTCTAAAACAATTTGGTTTTAGTCAAATTTGCCCTTGAAATAACTGTCCAGTTTTGGTACTTTGGCGATTTCATCATGCTGTCAAGATTATGCTTATTGATTTTCTATAGGCTCGACAGATTTGTGCATGGTTTGTAGTGCTTAACCACCAGTGACAGCAAACTTCCTTTATAAAATTGGGCAACTGGTTTTAGTGTCCTTTTTTCCTGATGGATTGCATTGTAAATCTTTTCAATTCATATTTTGATGTCATGCAAAGTAATGTATAATAGCTTTAGGCAAAAATTTGCAGTCACAAATTTTGCTGACATTTCATGCAATATCCTTGAAAAATTAATCTCATATCATTGTTGGCTCAACTGTTCATTCACATTTTTTTTTTTAAGATATTCTTTTTTTTTTAATAGAAAAGTCTGATCGATATATCATGGATCCTTAGAAATCAATAATTACTGTAGATCAAAAACAGGCAGACACTCTGCTATCCTGGCCAAAATTCTACAACCTCACTTGTTTCTATGTCTCTCTTTATCATCTTATATGTCCAAACAAGAAAATGGAAACAGTTGTATTAATAAAAGATTGTAATAAAACTTTAGTTTACCTTGAGATGAGCCCTTTGAGATGAAATAGTAGAAGTTAAAAGATCAGTGTAAATTTACTTTTTTCGTCATGGTCCAATTTACTTACAATGAACATTCTGCTCAGGTGCTAATTAATATGGGTAGAAAGTTTGATCCTCTGTGTATTTTATTTATTATACAATAACACTCATTCCATAGGAGTTTTACATAATAATGAAGATTATGACTATGTATGCATTATTTTTTTTATTGTACTTTATACTTGCAGTTTATACATATAAATCTCCTCCATATAATTATATGTACAATACCTGAATGTACTTCTGTATTATTATTCAAAAACACATTGTGCATTGTATCTGCAGCTATGTGATTGTGCTTTTATCTGTGTACGGAAGAAATGAATTCAGTCAATGTAGGAAAAGTTAAAATCAGATGTATTTTGATATAATCATAAACATGATCATACAAAGTGATTGCCATCAGTGAAGAAGAAAAAAAAAAAAAATTAATTCGGTAAACAGTGAGAGAGGATGTTTGCAGATTGTAAAATTTTAGAAATTGTGTAAAAACAATCAATTAATGATTCTAAAGTAGTGTCCCATGTCATTTTTTTTTTTTTTTTTATATTTGGTTGTTGTTAATGCTTCTGCAGTTAAAGTAAGCAAATTCAATAGGCCCTATGTGTCATGTACAGATTATTGCATCAGTTTGTTTTTATTCATCTTTTAGTAAATTTTGTCGTTTATCTCTGCCATTTCCATGATTATTTTTTTTCAGCACCATTTGTTTAATAGATTATTAATCTATGCACATAAAGGGGAAACAAGGATCAAAATTTTAAAAATAAAATGATATAGCTTCTTTCAACGTTTTTACGTGTAAGATAAGTCCACCACGCCTCAACTGACAAGAGACTACAAAAAGCTATCTATATTGCATAATCAGTGGTGGCCATATTGGACTTAAAGGCAAAAAATATACAATCTTATGATCTGAAAATCTCAAAAAGTTTTAGGATTTTGAAAACACTTTTATCATCCTGAAAACAAACACACATTGTATCTAATGACCTACTTGGCATTCACACAGGTTAGTAAATTATATCTATACATCAAAAGAATCTTTTTTTTTTCTTTAAACATTTTTTCTATATAGATGGTCCAATGAAAGTATTATTCTTGAAAGTAGAGAGATTGAACCACAATAAACAGGTACAATCTAAAGATTCCAAATTTTTAGTTAATTCTGTTTCTCTCCTCTTTAATAATTCTTAGCCTGTACTAATATAAATATAGTTCTTGCTCAGAAAGGTTTGATCTGAATCTTTAAAGTTGACAGCAATGAGGTCTGTTGTATATATCTGTAGGCCTATCATTATTAATTCAAGCACTTCTTGTATACTTAAAGTGAAATAATTTTTATTATATGCTTTTTTTTTCAGTTAATAGAAGGCATACTTCAACACATAAAATGAAATACTAGTATTATACATGTATTGAGTAGTCACATTCTAAGCTATGTGAAAAATTCTTTCTGTTGACTGTAGATCTAATATCTTCACAGCCATAGGCTATCATGACCAGCACATTTGCACATATTAATATGAAGCTAAATAATTATATATTTTTTTCCTGATATTAACAGGCCTACTGATATTAATATTCTTGACCATGCAAATATTTAGTCCTAATTAGCTGTAGGTTTATTTTCCTCAGAGCCCAATGGCTTCAAGCACATTTACTCAAAATAGCTAAGACTGCTCTGCAAAAGCACTTGCATGTGGAACCATATGGACTTATGAAATACTGCTGTAGTCACAGAGTTTGTACATAGGCAACAACGGATATAATGGTATTCAGAGATAATGTCTTTTGTAGCATAGTCAGTAGGGAGTATAACCTGACATTGGCATTGCATTTAGTCCTAATTAGCTGTAGGTTTATTTTCCTCAGAGCCCAATGGCTTCAAGCACATTTACTCAAAATAACTAAGACTGCTCTGCAAAAGCACTTGCATGTGGAACCATATGGACTTATGAAATACTGCTGTAGTTACAGAGTTTGTACATAGGCAACAAAGGATATAATGGTATTCAGAGATAATGTCTTTTGTAGCATGGTCAGTAGGGAGTATAACCTGACATTGGCATTGCATGCTATTTTACCAGTATCCCGGGAAATTCCATCAACCCATATCTTTGGCCTTGCTTTGGTCGTAAGTTTGCCACACTTTATGGCTTGATCCTGTTATGGTGGGCAGGAAATTTATGATTTAAAGTCCTCGCTATGAGTGACACACTCATAGCCTATTGAGCGTAGATGCTCTTTAAATAATAATAGTAGTGAATAGTGTTAATGATTTAATGACGTAAGAAAATGCCTGACATACTTCCGCGTTGGGTTTTTCCTGAAATCTTGTGTCCTATATTCCAGCAAAAAGTCACCTTGTTTTGAGATATAATAGCACTGAATTCTAGTGATGCTAAATAGTGATCGGGGATTTCCAATATATATTGAAGAAGGCATTTGTTCAGCAACAATGGTCTGTTGTTGTAAGCAGTAAATAACCAGCCAGTAAATTTGGTTATAACTTATTTTATAAAATTATGAGATGGATGTTTGTTATTGAAAGTCCATTTCACTTTTTCTTTTGTATATATTACTCTCATAATTGTTTATGTTTGAATCCATGTAAATCAGAAGCCATCTGTGATTACCCAGTACCATGATTTTGTACTGATGATTATACATGATTTTTTTTTTTTTTTAAGTTTTTGCAAATAATATTTGTACAGTTAATAGTATCATGAATAAAGAAATTGATCAGATTCAGTACATTTGTTGTTGCTGCTTGTCAGCTATGGTAAAAGGTTAAATTGTTCTCACTTGACTCAAGGAATGGGGATGGTCGTATTGTGAGTGGATGGATTGGTGAGTTGGTGGGTGGATGGATGGATGGATGGATGGATGGATGGATGGATTGGATGGATGGATGGATGGATGGAGGGATGGATGTGTAGATGGATGGATGGATGATAGATGAATAAATGATAGGTGGGTGAAAAGTGAATGGGTGGTTGGATGGATAAAAGGATGGAAATGTGAAAATGGACAGATGGATAGATGAATGGATGGATAGATGGGTGGGTGGGTGAAAAATTGATGATGGATGGATGGGTGGGTGGTGAAAAATTGATGGATGGATGGGTGAAAAGATGGATGGAGGCATGGTGGATGGATGGATGGATAGATGGATGAATAATGACCGATGAATGGCTAGAGCGGATGAGTGAATGGATGGATGGTGACTCTGAAACAGTGGAAGATTCGGTTGAATGAAGGAAAGGGAAGATAAAAATTAAAGAAAAGATGTATACATATTATTATTGTTGGTGGATATTGATGGATAAGCGAGAGGGACTAGTCAAAGAGAAAAGAAAAAAAAAGAAGAACTTATGGACGAATAGAAGAATTGCTTTGTCGGCATGAGCTATCAGTAGCATGCCAAAGGCAAAGATGTGTGTCAAACAGTCCAACATAATTGCCAGTATTTAATGATTTGACTAGGTTTAGCTTTCTTACATAAAAAAAGAGTGATAAATTCGCTGGCTCAGCAAACCCTCTTCCCAATTCCCCCCCCCCCCCTCCACCTTTCCCCTTCAATCCCTTCGCTGGTCACCTCTCAGAGGAAGCGTACGCACTTCCATCAGAAAGAGTTGGACTTAGACGGCCAGACACTGAAGGAGACAAACAGATCGGCAGGCTGGCGATTTAGACAGACGGAAAGGCAGACAAGCAGAATTATAGCAGGCATACAGATAATGTACAGATACAGACAGACAATGGGCCAGTTCCATTTTCAATCCTTTTAGTATAGTGTTAGCTCATTAGGATGTCCGAATGTGGTAATTGCACGAGCCGTAAGCCGAGCGAACTATTGAAACGAAGAAAAATCGTGAATAGCTTCCCTTGACTGAGACATGCGCAATGCTTCCTTGGCAACGGAAGACATAAACATCTATTGAGGTGTTCCTGGGACAGCGGCCTAGATTCAATGACAGGGTGAATAAGAGAGAAACAACATTACTCGAAAAGAGCAGGCTTGGATTTAAGTTGCAGCCATGCCAGGCACCAACCCAGCAGTTCAGAGACCCATCTCTGAACAGATTGAAGAGTTGAAATCGAAGATAACCCTTTTAGGTGAGTACAGATGACCAATTCATGCTAAGTACACTATGAAAATAAGATGGGGCATTCTGGAAAATACCGTTTTGTTCTACAATGATACGGTTTTGCTTTGAAATTTTATTTCTGTTAAATTTGGATGATTTTCTTTCCATGCATCAGGATCTAGATTTTTTCTGTCCAGGAAGGGTTGATTCGTAGATCGTTGAGTCACATGTTTGATAATGTTTTATACTTTCACAAGCCTGCAGGAAAGTCTAAGATTAATTTTAGGTTTGACTCATAAGCATGACTATAAAAAAAAAAAACATTGTAATAGCAGTGCCATTCTACAATTCCAGAGGGTGACAGGAAAGCATATTTTGAATCTGCGGAATATGCCAAGAAAAAGAATAGGGAAACGATTGGCTCCCTCCGAAAAGAGACAAAGGACCTACGACAACGGCTAAAGGATAAACTCTCAGTAAGTGTTGATGTTGTCATGTATTGCTTTTGGATTTATCTTTCTTCCAAATGCCAAGTTTTGAATACAAATGTAATGAAGACATTACATACACAAACACACACACACACACACACACACACACACACACACACACACACACACACACACACACACACACACACACACACAACACAGATCTAAATACAATTGAAAAACAAAAAAACTATTTCTGTTATTTATTGCTTTATTCTGCATTTTTCTCATAAAATATAGTGTCTGTATGCAGCTTTGACTGGATATGTATTGAAAAACTATGTATCTGACCATAGCTTTCATCTTAATTTTGTGGCATGGTGACTTACTAATGTTTTCATAATTTCACTAACAGCAAGATTCCCATGTGATTGGCAAAGCTTTCCATGACAGACCTGTGGAAAGAGCTGCCTTGTCCAACAAGTCAGGCAGGGTAAGTTTACAATCAGATTTGTTTTCAGATGTAATGTCAAAGAATTCTATGTTTGTTTTATTGGTAGACATACAAAAAATGGAACTTAGTCATATTCATACATTGCATGTGCATTTTCAGATAACATATGTGAGGAAGATAATTATTTCTTAAGACTCCAGTGGGCCTGTATCTTAAGTCATAATGGTATATTGATGAAAAAATTTATAAATCTGTTCAGAGTTACTAGCTCGATTTTAAACTTTCAAAATACAAAATATCCAACGTCAAATACTAGCTAAAAAGACACCCATTTGAAACTTTGAATTTTTTTATTTTTGAATGGGTTGTCTCTTCCAGGTTTGAATTGTAGTACTCCTGTGACCATTTGGAGACTGCCAAATATTTTTTTTATCTCTTAAGAAGTTATCGCAAAATGCGTTGAGATTCTATCATGAAAGGAGTTGTAAACACAAATACAGGCTCGTTTCAATGTTACTATTCATTGAGCTTTGTCATCAGTCTTTTCAAAGTCAATATTTGTACCAATTCTTTCTTCATAAATATATAGTTGCAGAAATTTGAGTCTTCAAGAAAAATGTTTGTCCATGCTTAATTTTTATTTTTTTTTTCCTCTGCACAGCAAGCTATCGTCATTTTTGATCACAAAGTTTGTGATTCTATGAAACTATTGAATGCCAAGCGTCATGTGACAGCTCGCAAACAGAAGAAACTGGAGGAGCTCCAAACTCAGTATGATCAAATGGTCAAAGATGCCTCTGATGCTGTCAATACTGACAAGGGAGATTCGTCTGATGCTCAAGTATGTTTTCTGCTGTAGCGTACTAATATTATAGCAAAGGCTGCAAATTTGAAACTCAGACTTTTAGGCAAGGATTTTTTGCGTTAGGCATTAGCATTCTGCTCAGTACTCATGCATTAATGCATAGAGGACTCACCTGGGAAAATTTGACCAATGTAATCTGCTGTATGGGGTAGTCCTATTTTTTAACCTAAATAATGTCTGAATTGGTTCACAACTGACAATGATTGAAATATTTTTTTAGTACAGAAGTGACAGTGATTAGAAATAACAGTAGGTCTGTGATCAGACCTACAATTAAATGACACCCACAATGGCTGATTCAAGTGATGCCTGTATATCTTGCATATCATTTTACATGTCAGTCAATTCTTGCAATAAGGTTTCAGTGTGGACAGCTGGCCATAAACAAGATAGAAACTGAGATAGCAACTAAAACAGAAATACAAAGGTGAAATTTATGGAGATGTTAGAATATAGTCCCAAATTGTTCCTTGCCAAATCTGCAAGGGGAACCCTATCAACTATCTGCAGATTTCGTTGCATGTATGAAAGAATAAAAGCCATATTAAAGATTTATACTGAGTAGACACATAAATATATAATGATAAAATAATAAAATGATAGCAAGAAGGACAAACATATATGAAAACTAAAATCAAGGTAGTTAACATCGGTGGAAAATGCATAGAATGAAAGCATGAAAACAAAATGGGGATGAAGATTCAAAAAAAAAAAAAAGTAAAACCCAGCAGAGAGATGGGAACTAGGTAATGTCTATAATGTGTCTATTATGCTATGTTTATAAAAATTGTGAATTATTATTCTTTTCTCTTACAGAACATGCGTTACCTTGAGAACAGCTATGACAAAGTCACAATGAAGACAGAGGAAGCTAAGCAAGTGCAGAGGGTTTATCTTGACATCAAAAATAGATTTGAAGTGGTAAGTAAAATATACTGGTCAGCCAATTCACTACTGCTCAAGACATCATTGAGGTACATGGATTGGATACAAATGATCCCTGAGATGAATTATAAACAGCACCACTGATTAAATATCATGATTAATAAAGCAAAATGAAATGTAAAAAATTGGGAATTGTGTTTATTAATATCAATAGTCAAGACATTAAGTTTGCTAAATATTTGATTTTTATGCAAAGTTTGTAAACCATGCTCTCTCTTTGGTAGTTCATCAGAATTATTTGAAACACTGGCTCATACAGGGTTCTGTAACTTGCTCAGACCGTTGCACTGTCACAGCATATTTAAGCTGGTGTCCCACATAGGATCCTCAATGTTAGAAACTATACCTTTCACTCACTGTCATACTCTTTCTATGCTTACCTGTTGCCTTTTGTAGATTACTGTCCATAACCTTTCTTTACGGATGAAAGCCCCTGGTATAATTCAGGGTTACATTTAAATCACCTGTGTCACTTCTGTCATTGTAATGAAATTGTTTCATTTTGATAGCACAATAACAGATTATTCATAGTGCCAGTGCTGAGATGATGTCTTTTTTCCGACGGGTTTGTGTTTTGGCATGAATAAATACTCCATGTTTGCTACTACAGGAAGCTCAGGAGTATCCTCGCAAACTTGATGCCATGGAAGCTGAAATTCGCAACACTCGTGCCCAGCTGAAAGAACTCAAGTCCATGCACAATGATGCCCAGCTGTCAAAGGAAGCTGCTGTGAATGAACTGCGCCGCCATGAGGATACTGTCTATGCTGAGAGAAAGAAAAGGGAAATTGAGCTGCAGAAAATGAAGAAGGAAGCTGAGGAGAAGAAAATGCAGCATGAGAGAATTGAAAAGAGATTGGTAAGACAATTTTAGAAAGCATATTGAGTTGTTTGACACTATTTTGTTTTGTGAATTTTGGATATGTTCTTTTTTTTTAAACCCCTCATAACTAGAAGTTCATGTCTGACTTGAACTTACATGAGAATTTAGTATTTCTATACAGCAACCAAAAATAATAGTGATTAGTAATTAACTTCGAATAAGAGCACTTGCTTTCAGATTTATAATAATGTTGATCTAGTCAGCTTCTGATGGCTTAGATTACACAGGGAATAATTGCATTCCAAAGGGACAAAGTTATCAGAAAATTAACATGAACAACAATTAAAAACAAATGAATAAGACAGCTTGAAACATTTTTTTCAACCAGATTTCGTGAGCATGTTATAGTAATATTGTAACAGGCGAAAAGTTCATTGCAAAGATACTGGGGGAAAAAAAAAGTCTCTAGATTTACTCTGACTGCTGATTTCTGATTTTACTCCCAGGCCCAGAGAGGCTCTGTGCAGCAGGATGAGCTGACAGCGCAAGAAAAAGCCGCATTGACAGGAGAGGACCAGCAGCAGAAGATCACCACATATGAAGAGGCTTTCAAGCGTATCAAGGAATGCACAGGCGTGTCTGATACCATGGTAAGCATATTACATAATTAAGGGATAGAATGAGATAGATATGACAGGATAAGGTAATGTAAGATGAAGTAAAGTAAGATGAGGCAACATTTCATGTATCCCCGAAAGGAAATATATATAGATATATATATACAAATCAATAGATGACATTGTGTATAAAAACAACATGTTTGATGTCTGTCATCACATTATAGAAGAAAGATTATCAGTAATACAATTTTGCAGAGCCCAGTTACTTCCCAAATGAGTACTTTCCAGTTCATGATGGCTCTGGAGAATTCAAATGAAAATGGCTGACTGAGACAATGCAGATAAAATGGCTTATGTTGGAAACAGTTGTGGTTTATCAAATAATGGATCATGATAAGGGCAATAATATGTAGAGAACATTTAAAGGGGGGGGGGGTCCTGAAGGTGATTTTTTTTATTATTAAAGATAGGCTATTTTAACCTTGTCCATCGCATTCGGCATGTTCAAAT